>JABEEQ010000643.1:0-10583 GCA_014824365.1 Fusarium sp. NRRL 66894 | reverse complement strand
ACGAAATAGAACGAGAGAGAGAAAAGAGCTTTCCCTCTCCTCCCCTCCTACTCTACTAAGCCCTCATATCAGTCAGTATTTTTCTCCTCCCTCCTTCCTAACTAGCTATCTTTTTTTTTTTTTTTTTTTTTTTTTGCTAAAAGTAAGCTATGATGGAGCAGCTAGAAAACCTTGGCCTTTACCTCAACCAGCCAGAGCCAGCAATTATATGCATTCAATGCAAGTTCGCCCTTAAACCTGATGGGGACNNGGAGAGCGGCATGGCATCTCCAAGCCGGCTCGCCGAGGGCTTGGCCCATTCATCCGGAGCCTTCGTCTTCCAGACCCAGAGACATTGCCGGTGCGGTTAGATGGCTCTTCGCCTCACCCTCACCTTCGCATCCAGCAAGGCGCTGCCTGCAGACATTGTGGGCTCCGATCGGCTAGCCTTGAAGTTCTCACTCGGCACTTAAAGAAAGTCCACTCCCAGAATATCCAGCATAGCAGAGGATGCGGCTTCACTAAGAGTCACTGGCTGCAGGAACATATCCTGGACCGACTTAGCCTCCAGACCTGGACCGTAAGCAACATTGGGCGTTCCTGGACGGTTCATCTATCTGGCGGGGAGCCCCAGGGACTACACAAGCCCGCCACCATATACCAGGCGCCAGAGGCTATACAAATCTTTACCAAAGAACTCTATGCTAGAGAGCAGCAATATCTCTCCCAACAACAAGTAGGAGGTAATCTGCAGCCACCTACTTACCAGCCCACAAGCGCAACTGACGCTACCCTCTTGACAAATTGGATGCGCCGAACTGGCTGGGAGGAGACTTTCCGTAACACACAACGAGACCTAATCATCGCGATGGCTCAATACCCTCTCAAGGGTAACTCAGGGCCCCTATGGCTTGCTAATTATAAGGATGAGGCTCTGATAAGCAGTCAAGAGGACGAGCAAAAGCTTGCTCGGATTATGGCCGCCTTTGACCGTCTCTTTGAGCGCTGTAACGATACCATCAAGCATACTGACATTTCTCTCCGGCGATGGCTTCGCGGTATATATCCTGAACGACCCTACAAGCGTCCATTTGAGCTAGTCGTTAAGCCTGGTACAGAGAGAAGATACCGACAACGGTTTAAAAAGTGTCTGTGCTTCTGGGTTCGACTCTGGCGTCTATCTTCAACGCTTACTAGATATCTGTGTCAAAGAACAATCTCTAAGCCTCAGAGGATGGCATTAAAAACCTTATGGGATGATCCTGTATGGGAACAATATGATAGTTTTGAGAATATACCATTACTCAATGAGGACGAGGACGAGGGTGAGGATGAGGATGAGGATGAGGATGAGGATGATGAAGATGATGAAGAGGAGGAAGAAGACAAGAAGGATGAGGATAAGAAAGAGGATAAAGACCCCAATGCATATTTTACACAATCGCCACTATCACCATCACCACCACCACAAGACCCCAAGGCCGACCTAGTCTTACAATTCTGCCTGTTTATGGCAACTGAGGATTTTGAAGATGGAAACTCAAAGTCGACAATGCTTGTTTACTTCAGCGCTGTATGCGGACTCACAGTGCCTACAGGCGCCAACTTCCTCCGCCCAGCTCAGTTCACTAGCATCCTATCCAGCTTGATCTATTGTACTCGGCTTCTCATCATGGAATCTGTGCTGCCAAGATTCTCACATGACTACATTGGTCTGTCAGGAAGGCCTCGCTATGGGCAACTAGACATACTAAATAATGTCCGTAAGAAGAAGATGTGTGATGGAACGCTATCGCCACTCGGAGAGTTCATCAGTCTTGCTGCCTACGGCCAGTCCCTACGTCGATCGGAGGGCCCGACAATCCAGTTCGAATGGAGCGGCGATGGGGAGGAGATATCATGGGATGGGTGTTTTCGACTTACTATGGATGGGTTTCGGACCCTGGCCCACAGCGCAATCCAGGCAGCAACCCGTCAGTGTGAGCGGTTGATGTATGACTGGATTCCTCCAACCCGCGATCTCAGAACGCTGCGGGATCGACTCTCGACGGCTACGGCCGGGTATTCCTTTGTCTCTGACCCGGCCAACGGGATATCAAATGCGTATCTAGAGCTCCTTACGAAGGCCTGCCTCTCGCCTGTCAATCGACTTACTCTTATTGGGAAGAATGAATGCAGTTCCTGGGATAAGAAAGCAGTCTGCAGTTATATCGATGCCCATAACGATCTCCTCCGCATGATCCTACTATTATGCCACTTATCATCGGGACAATGTGCACGTGCGACAGAGCTTTTAACAATTCAGCATGGCAATACAGCTTCACAGCTTCGTGGCATCTGCCTATATGGCGGGCGACTTTGTCTAGTCACAAGGCATCATAAGACTCGAATCACCACCAATAACGAATTCTATGTTGTCCGTTTTCTGCCTTATCAAGTTACGGATATTATGTATCAGTACCTTGTCTATATACGGCCTTTGACATACATGCTTCTGCGAGTCTGTTTCGGGAACCACGTCACTGCTCCATTACTGTTTACTCCGGCGGGAAACAAGTCGGCATGGACCACCTCCGTATTGACCAGAGAGCTTCAGCAGCTTAGCCAAGCAACCCCTGGCATTTCAATTAAAATTGGAGTCCAACTATATCGGCAGCTCTCCATAGCTATTACTGAGAGGCATGTTCGGGATATTTCAGAAAGTTTCAACCGACACAGCAGGCATGCTGTATACGGAGACGCAGATGCCGCATATGCGTGGCAGAGCGGTCATATGCAACTACAGAGGTCAATCACATATGGGCTCGATGGCGCGTTTCCGAATCAACTGCAACCCGCTCTCCTGCAGTTATATCTACGTGTCTCGAAAAGGTGGCATGATTTCCTGCGGCTAGGGGATGGATACAATGGTAATGCTGTCATCTCAGATTGGACAAATACTAAGGACCAGCAAGAAATTAACCCAAGAAGGCGCCCAAGGTCCCCAAGTTCCACTACAGTACTTGAGATTGCTTCAAAGCGCAATAAAGTGGCTGATTCTTGTGGAAGCTACGCCAACTCAGCTAACATCGGCCTATCTCTTAGCCCTACTATGACTATAGAAAAAGCTGCCAACGAATTGGACCCAGGACATGATAACACCTTGGTCCAATGGCCGCCATCTGATAAGGGACCAAGTGCAGACCCAGGCCTAGCACTTAGCGCAGACTACTGGGTTAAGGCCATGGCAGACGAGCTGCTTTACTACCCCGAATACCGATGTGTAGTCTGTAAGACTCATGGCTATGCTGTATTAAACCTCGACAGTCACTTAAGAACTCAGCATGCCAATATTGATGCTAAGGCTCGACGTGTCATCTCGTCCCACTATACCGGGCTTGAACTACAGGGACCATCCAAGGATAGTTTGCCACATAGCCCACTGAGCCCAATCCCAGCCATTAAGGGCCTACCTCTACATGCCGGCTTTGCATGTACGCAATGTAGATTCCTAACTAAAAGCTGGAAGTATCTCAAAGTACATCACAATCAGGTTCATGGAGTAAAGGAGATAGGACGCCGCTTAGGACTCTGGTCTAGCGTCCAAATACAGACCTTCTTTACGGCTCCTAGGTCAGCTATCCATTACTTCTGCGTTACAGCCTCATCTAGAGATGGGGTCTAAAAGGCTGGGGGTTTAAGTGATATTGCTGTGTAGACCACTACAAGAGCTAACACTACAGATTCTGGCGACCTTCTGGACGCAGCGGCTCGACGGGGACCCTTTCGCGAGCCCGCTGTGGCACTTCGTCGGCGTGCTGGGGATCGACGGCGAGACGGGGCAGCTGCGACCGGCCCACCTATTCACCTACGTGCTCGCCGGTCTCGTCTTCACAGGACGGGCGCTGTTGGGGGAGTGGGCCATACCTACCCGGGAGCGGGACGGCATGGAAGACCTCACCCAACGATTCGCCCAGGTCCGGGACGCCTGGCTCTGCAAGGCCACATACTCACCCATGGGTTACATACTGAGCTTGCTCTTGTTCGGGAAGAAGATCGCAAGGGAGACAGGGAGCAGGCTTATGGTATCCTGGAGTAAGCAAGGTGAGATGATGTACTTTATGGGCAGGCCGATCCTGATGGAAGACCTCCGGACTATGGTGGCCAAGATGACGGCTGATGCCGAGGACCTCCTCTGGGGTCAGCTGATGTTCAAGGAGGGTAACGACGAGCGCTTTGTGATCCCCCTGGCCGGTATCGAGGACGACCTCACGCAGACGAGGCGGGGGCAATCCTTCATCCATCGCAATGGTCTCGCCGGTAAGGAGGTTGAGATGCTCGAGGACCTTATCACGAGCTCCCGGAAGACCGACCTTCTTGACCAGACAGGCGAGTGGAAGTGGGCGGGCATCAGGAAGTACCTCAAGCTGGTCAAGAGGTTCGAGGAGTTCTTGCTACTCCTCGCCCACATCACGGGAGGCCAACCTAGCCGAGGAGAGGAGATTACAGGGCTGCGCCTCATCAACGGCATCAATAGGGACCGCAACATCTTCATCATCGACGGCGAGGTTGTTCTCGTTACGCAGTACCACAAGTCCCTCGCCCACTTTGACTCGCCCAAGGTCATCCCTCGCTTCTTGCCTGGGCGGATCGGGCAGCTGTTCGTGATGTATATGATCTACATCCGGCCGCTGACAGATCGCTGGGAGGCCGATAAGTGGGAGCTGTACGGGGAGAAGATGGCACCGCCGAGCGACTTTATCTGGCATAACGAGGCGGCAGGAGGAGTACCCTGGGAGAGCAGCCAAATGTCAGCGGCTATGGGGAGGTGGACGTCTTACTATATCGGCCGCCGGATTATGCTCCAGGATTGGCGCCACATTGCCATTGCCATTAGTAAGAAGCATGCCCGTGACCGAGGAGCTGGCCGGGCCGACTTCGAGGACGGCGAGGATGATCATGATGAGTCAGAGCAGTATGAGGTACCAGATGACCTAGCCGCCTCTCACACCGGCCAGACAGCCGCTAACTATGGCGTTACGATTGATATACTTAAACGCTTAACGGCTGAGTCCCTAGAGATCTTTGGGCAGGTAAGCCATCGCTGGCATAAGTTCCTCGGCTGTGATAAAAGCTCATCACTACTATCATCGCCATCGGGTAAGAAGGTCGAGCCTATTCCCAGACAAGATAGAGAGGTGAAGGAGGGACACCCCCCCAGGAAGCGGGCCAAGGTTACATCCCTCGAGGCATTACAGGCAGGCAAGATAGGGGTAAAAGAGAAGGAGAAGCAGGAGAAGGAGAAGAATGAAGAGGAGGAGGAGGAGGATATGATTATACGGGCGCTACGGGCAGTGCTACGTAACAACAATGCCCGATTTCGGTCACCCCAGCAGGAAGAGGCCGTGAGGCAAGCTGCAGCTCAACAGAGCCCGCTTGTGGCAGTACTGCCAACAGGTGGCGGCAAGAGCTTGGTCTTCATGGTCCCGGCCATGCTAGCAAGCGCAGGTGTCACTATCGTGGTAGCTCCCTATGCCGAGCTTAAGAGGCAGCTTGTCCAACGCTGTGTTGATGCCGGCCTAGATTGCAAGCCCTGGCCCGAGGCACGGTCATCTTGGCCCAGGATCACGCTTGTGTCAGCTGAGGCGGCCATAACCGATGACTTCCTGCAGTGGGCGGCCGACTTAAGCGTTAATGGGAGGCTAGACCGCGTAGTTATCGACGAGTGCCACCTAACCTTCACGGCTGCCGAGACCTACCGCTCGAAGCTCCGGGGCCTTGTCCTCTTACGGAGCCTAGGTTGTCCCTTTGTCTTCCTAACCGGGACCCTGCCGCCGCTCCGCCAGCGTGACTTCGAGGAGGCCATGCAGCTACAGAACCCGCTCTACATACGGGCGTCGAGTCACCGGCTGAATGTGCGATATGCCGTCCTTCGCGTCCGTAATGGGCGGGGCGTAATGGAAGTGAAGAGACGGGTGGAGGCACGATTACCAGACCTGTCGGCGGGGGAGAAGGGTATTATATACTGCACTAGCCAGGCGAAATGTAAGGCCCTCGCCCGCCAGCTCGACTGCCACTACTACCACGCCTTACGCGACGACAGCGACTCGCAGTTTATTGCCCAGCGTGAGGAGGGTTTCCAGGCATGGCTCCGAGGCGAGGCCCCTTACATAGTGGCAACGGCGGCTCTGGGCACGGGCATCGACGTCGCCGGTATCATCCACGTTATCCACCTCGAGGCGCCCTTCAGTATCATCGACTACGCCCAGGAGGCCGGGCGGGCCGGACGAACCGGAGAGCCTGTGACGGCCGAGGTCATTATTGAAGATAAGGACTGGCCGGACGAGGACGCCGCGGGCGAGGCCTGCTTAGATATAAGCGTGCGGGAGGTACGCAGGCTGATCCGGACCCGAGGGTGCCGGCGTCGGCTGCTCGGCCAATGCCTAGACGGCGACCTGCGGGACTGTAAGGACCTCGGCGGCGATGACGAGGCTAAGGTCACAAGATGCGACAACTGCCACCATGACGAGCTGGCGTGGAAGAGCGAGCTATCGGCGCAGGGGATTATTGCCTCGCATGCCCGAGGCAGGCAGGATGCCCACGCCCTCGAAGTTCTCGAATCTGCCCTGGAAGAGGTCGAGGAGCTTGGCAAGATGGGCTGTCGTATCTGCTGGATGTTTGATGGTATCGAGGAGGCCAGGCATATGTGGGGCGAGTGTCAGTCGACGGCCGGGACAAAAGACCTATCCTTCACCAGCTGTATGGACTTCCAGGGTCTAATTAACTATAAGAAGGACCGGCAGGCAAGATTCCTAAGCTGCTTCTACTGCCATGTATCACAAGAGCTCTGCCGAGACGGCTATAAGACGAAGGGGGCCTCGTGCTGGCGGTGGAAACATACGGTGATCCCTGTGGCATTGGCCGCGACCACGGAGGCAGATCTACTGCTACGGATACAAGAGGCGGCCGGACGAGAGTTTAAGAGCCGGCAAGACTATGGGGACTGGCTAGGTCGGAAGTATAGTAAGCTACTATGTGGGCAGGAGATGACTAATGCTATGGCGGTATTTATAATAGTACTTAACTGGAGGCAAGAGAATAAAAATAGAGGAAAATAAAATAGTTAAAAGAGAAGTAGTATAATAAAATAAGAAATATAATAATAATAAAAATAATAAATTTAATAAAAGTAATAATAGTAGTAATAGTTTAGATAGTAAATTAATTAATTAATAAATAAATAAATAAATAATAATAGCATTTAGGTAAATCTAAGGTAGCTAAATAGTAATAATAAGTAGGCAATAGGATAAGGAAGTTGGGTATAATATAGGGGGCAATTAGGATAGAGAATATTAAATATAATTATTATTTATTTTTGTTATTATTATCTATTAGGTTGCTTGCTTATATATTAAGGACTAAGGGTAATAAAAATAGTTTACCGATAGCCCTAACCCTAACCCTAAAGCAAAAGCAAAAGTTTTAGTTTAATTAAGGAAGGTAAGAGGCTAGTAAGTATTTAAGAGGGTTAGGCAAAGGATAAGAACAGATTAGCTAGCTATTATATTAATATTAAGCTATAAGTTAAACTAAGGCTTAAGTATAGCCTTTAACCCTAGGAGTAACCCTAGGTACTATTAAGATATAATTTATTATAAATTAGCTACTAAAACAGGTAATTTTACTTAAATCTTTATACTTAATTATTTAATACTAGGCCGAGTTGCTAATTAGCTTAAATTAACCCTAACTCTATACTTAGGGTTAGCTAGCGTATTAAGTAATTAGCCCAAAAAGCCAGGCACATAGGCCATAACATCTATCACCTACAGACCGGCCACTACCCCTATAGACTAACTACCTTATTTTTTACCTAGCTACCTAAATTATATATACTTTAAATAGCTATAACTCTATTAATTAAATTCTAATTAATTTTAAACTAATACTAATTAGTTTAAAATACCTTCTTTTATTAAAAAAAATATAAGTATTATGCTTTAGATAGTTATAAATAGAGTTTTAGTAAATAAAGTAATAAAAGCTTATGGTATTAATTGTTTTACTTTATAAGGTTAAATTAAAGGAAGTATAATATTAAGAGAAGCTTAAAAAAGGCAGTAAAAGCTCTTTAATATTTAGGAAAGGTATTTAAGAGATTAGATTCTTATTTAGGCTAATCTAGGATGCCTTATATTATACTAGTAAGTTAAGGAGTTTACTAGTAAGATTACTATTTATAATAGCTTTTTAGAAGGTATTAAAAAGAACTAGCTTTAGGGCTTTTTAAGTCAAAATAAAGATATTAAGACTTTAAAAGATAAGAAAATTAATTATAATTAATATTATAAAGCTTTTACTAAATTAATAAAGGCGTTTTTTATATTACTAATAATACTAATAATATAAATAGTTAAGTAAAAGAATAAATATAATATTAATAAAGTTAAAATAATAAAAAGGATAAGAATAAATAATCTATTCCTTAGCTATAAGTATAAAAAGTTAATACTTATTTATTAGCCTAGGTACTATTAAAACACAATTTATTATAAATTAGCTACTAAAACAAGTAATTTTACTTAAATTTTTATACTTAATTATTTAATACTAGGCCGAGTTGCTAATTAGCCTAAATTAACCTTAACTTTATACTTAGGGTTAGCTAGTGTGGTATATAATTAGCCTAAAAAGCTAGGTATATAGACTCTATATATAGAATTACAGCTTATATAAAAATATTATTATTAGTATTTAAATTACTATAAGTTAACTCTTTTAATTACTATAGGTTAACTTTCTAATTTAATATAAGATAAAATAATATTCTAGGCTATATTATATATTAGAGGCCTTTAGTGCCTGATTTACTGCCTGAGTCTTTAAATTACTGCTTAACTCTCTAAATTACTACTTAACTCTCTGAATTACTGCTTAACTCTCTGAATTACTGCTCGAGTCTCTGAATTACTGCTTGACTCTTTAAATCACTGCTTGACTCTCTAAATTACTGCTTGAGTCTCTAAATTACTGCTTAACTCTTTAAATTATTATATAAGATAGTTTTCTAGGCCGCGCTATATATTAGGGGCCTTTAGTGCCTGAATTACTACTTAACTCTCTAAATTACTACTTAAGTCTCTGAATTACTGCTTAACTCTTTAAATCACTGCTTGACTCTCTGAATTACTGTAGGTTGACCCTCTAATTACCTGCACCTACCTTCTGAATCACTATAGGGTAACCTACTAGACATTCTGTAGTTATGCCTGCTGCAGCTCTATAAGCCCTCTGCCGTTAAACTACTGCCACTTGCCGGGCCTGCTATCATACCTACCCTATACCTACCCTATACTAAACTCCAAACGCTTCTCACGGCTGCTACAGGCAACGTATGAGAATGAGACCACCACCATTCGATTCGCCTTGGTCGAAAGAACCTGTATAGCAACTTTTGGAAAAATGCGTGCAAAATGGTTTTGTGGTTTGGTGGCCGTGAGTCGATTTTTTTGTCTGCCTATACAAATGAATATTGCGGAAAATAAAAAGTGGCCCACGAGGCAGTTCTGGCGTGCGGCTCACTAAAACGGTCTCGGAGGGTATATGAGGGGAGGCGACTCCGGCCGGGTCTGAAAAGGCACGGGTCAACCGGATTAGCGTTACCCTCACGTACCTGATCTTAAATCGCATTGCATGTAAGGAATAGCTCTGGTTAAACACCTAGACTGTATGGTCCGCCCTTCAGTTATTAGGGCCAACTGTTCTTTAAATGTGCCACGTCTGTACAACCTAGTAGGCTCCGGCCTCGGCAGCGGGGTGGTAAAGCAAGCGTCCTTCCCGAAAGCCCATGCTCCGGCATGAGGTCGTACGGATTATACCTGCCATCATAGCTAGACCCAGCAGACCTTTTAGGGTTATGCGAATAGGCAGATGGGCCCGTACAGCTGGTTATGCCAGCTAGAAGTACGTTAATAGGGCAACAAGGGGACCATACACTACGGAGGATCCGACCGCCATGGTCTTTGATGCTGTAGTGCCTCTTTTGAACGAGCTGGTAGTACTTAGGCTCTGATACTACTGGCGGAGAGGGCTCCCGGGGGCACGTCAAGCGGCCAAACCAACTCTAGTTCTACGTGGATACTCCCGTATTGTATTGGAGGCGGTAGGGAGGGCGCCTGGGGGGCTGGTCTAGCGATCAAGCCTACCCTAAGTCGCCTTAGGTTCTACGTGGTCATTCCTGTATTGTACCTAAGACGGCTGTGGCTTATCCTTTCTGCTTGCTGCGGCTGCTTAGACTGCTAACTGGGCTGGCTGGCTGGGATCTGGGGCAAAAGATCTTGGTTCTATACCTGTATCACTGGTACTGGTAATAGAGGCTTCCGGGGGGTGGGCTCCTATGTTATCAGGGCAATTGTGCAAGGCCTAGCTTTACGATAGGGTTAGGGCTTAGTGCAGCCTAGACAAATAGGGTTAAACCAGAGAANNGGCTCACCCGAGTAGGGACTCGCATGGATCGCCCCCAGCAGTCTCAAGCTAGTGTCAGTAACGGAAAATGGGTTAGTTGGCCCCTTCCGTGAAGGGGACTGAAGTGAGGGGGCAAGCGCTAACCGTACTACTGCCCT
>JABEEQ010000642.1:0-46428 GCA_014824365.1 Fusarium sp. NRRL 66894 | reverse complement strand
ACATCCGGTGTGGTGTATCGGTTATCATTCCGCGTTTTCATTACGAAATATTCACCGCGGCGAGGAGGGTTCGACTCCCTCCATCGGAGTTTACTTTTGCATTTTCTGTTCTTTTTGTCGTTATTCGAGACATCTTATCATGCATCTTCAGTGTCGTTCCATTCGGGGAGTGCGTTGTGGCGGCCAGCCCTTGAACAACCCAACGAGACACAGCCACCAATCTGATACAGGTAATGTGAAACTGGTCAACCCGCCAGCCATTTGCTTAGATCTGGTAAGACGATACGACTGTTACTTTCACACTGAAGTCAAGTAGAGTCAGAATTGAGACAATAAATCAACGAGAAGCCCGCGAAACAAAGTACAAGGGGAGTAAGCGGCCTTGTTGTCTATTGCCATAAACACAGCAGCGATGGGATTAATAGCAGTGCCAATTGATTGCAACTGCATAAGACACCAGACGCAATTAATCCTTACTGCTGATACGAAAGGCAAAAATGGAGGCTGAGGGATTTGAACCCCCGACCTTTCGCAAGCATTCGAAGCAATGCAAAGCGAACGTGATGCCCCTACACCAAGCCCCCTAGTGGATGATGAGTCAGACACTAATTAAGCACTATGATGATGCAGCACGCTCTGACACAAACGCGGAGCCCCGAAAAGTGAGGCTGATGACATTTCTCGCGTAGCAAACGATATACACTTCTCTCCATTCCAGGGCAAGATGACTACTACTCTGAAAGATCACAAACACTCCCACCTTCTTTCACGCGGTACAAATTAAGTTGTAGCCTTGGAGTGAAAGTTCTGAATTACAATTGGCTTCTAGGTCGAGGTTTATAGCTACTGTCACTCTGCTCAGGTCGATAATAGAACGGTGTTGTCAGTATGCAAGCTGCAACTTGCGTTAGGTGTGGAATAGCGGAATGTTAGTTGATACAAGGGTCCAAGACAGCTGATTTATAAGAAAGCTCCATAAACAACATGGTTCTGAATCCTCCGGCATTTCAACGCAATGCCGAAGTCTCCGCTTTGTAAGAACTCATTAGTCATAGATCCTTAGACAAAGAAAACAGCCTGGACCTCGGAGCAGTTCTGTTGCCGAATGTGACGTAGTTAGGACGTAAACGACAATGAAGGAGTTATTTCTTCAATGCTGTCTCTAATCCTGACTTCCCCGGAGAATCACATTGAGTTAGCTCCGGAATAACAAATGCAGTGCAACTATCCAGCCCCTGGGATAGGGCTTTTGAAACGGTGGCTGACGTGATATCATTATTTCGAGGCTAAATCAATGTCCTTGTTGGCGGTGCCACGCTGTTGGTTATGCCAATGGAAGGATGCAGGAGGCGAATCAGAATCCTTCATTATTGGCAAACACTGAATGGAGTTATCCACACGTCAGTGATAACCCCTCACCCAGGAATGCGGTTGTGGGGCTTCATTCTTTGTTCTCGGCATTGACGGCATATAAGTCCGAGTCTACGGCGCTTCTCTTATGAACTCTTTCAAACCAGTTCTTCGCTACTTCACCTTTTGCTAATCTAGCGATCAGCTTCAAATATGTCTTCATACCAGTCTATTCTGCTGCAAAACGCTACTCTACTTGTTCCAAAGGGCCCTGGGGATGATCATATCATCCCACTCAAGAACCATTCTTTGTTGATTGAGGACAATAAAATTGCTCGCATCGCGGCTCACATTGATCCTCCATCTGAGTCAACTGAGGTCATCGATTGCACGGCAAAGATTATCTCACCGGGATTTGTCGATACTCACCATCATGTTTGGCAGACTCAACTCAAGGGGAGACATGCCGATCATTCGCTGCTGGAGTACATGGTACCAGGTTGGTGATGTATGACTGGCTCAGAATACGAGTTGCTAACACTTGATGTACCAGGAAACATGGCCTCGCACAGTTACAAACCCCAAGACGTGTTCTGGGGTCAGCTTGGTGGATGTCTTGAAGCCCTCGAGGCAGGGACGACTACAATCGTAGATCACGCCCATATCTCATACTCTCCAGAGCACAGTGAGTAGCTCATGGTTCATATCTTGGCAAAAAACCAGTGACTAATGATTATCTCGAGACAATGCGGCTCTTTCAGCAACCATCTCATCTGGTATCAGGTCCATCTACTGCTACTGTCCTACTGGCAGGGTCAAGACCTGGAAGCCTTTTGAAATGGAAGAAGACATCCTTCCAGCTTGGCTTTTCGAGCAGTTGACGTCACTGTGTAAAGCTGGTCCGTTCGCCAACGGTCGGGTGACGATGGGCTTCGCATTTGACTCCTTCTTCCTTCCAAAGGAGGTAATTGTTAACATTTTTAACCAAGTTCGTAGCATGGGTATCAAGACCATCACATCTCACTACGTCCCAAGTCTTCTTCGTAAGTTCGCATGTGTCTCTTGGTATGTCTTGTTGCTGATGAAAGGAATTACAGCGGGTTCGACGGTAGACTTACTTGAGAGTTATGGGCTTCTCGAGAAGGACATTCTTCTTTCTCACGCGACTCCCCTAAACGACTCGGATGCACAAAAGCTTCAGAAGGTTGGAGCAGCAATTTCTTCAACCCCAGACACTGAGCTTCAGATGGGTCATGGCTGGCCTGTGTGCTTCCAAGAAAATGCAAAGGGGATTAGTTCCCTTGGCATTGATTGTCACAGTAACAATACAGGCAGCATTGTTGCTCAGATGAAGGTTGGCCTTCAAGCTGAACGTGCTCGCCGTAACGACCGGATCCTTGAGGCGGGCAAGGTACCTGCCAGAGCCCAAGTTTCTGCTCAAGACGCATTCCAACTGGGCACGATTGGCGGCGCAAGGTCGATCAAGATGAGCGATCAGATCGGATCTTTGGAGGAGGGCAAAATTGCTGATGTTGTAATCTGGGACACGTTGAGCCCTGCGATGATCTGTGCTGCTGAGGAAGATCCCATCGGTGCTATCATTCTGCACTCGGCTCCTTCTGATATCGATGCTGTCATTGTCGATGGTCAATTCAGGAAGCGTGATGGCCGATTGGGATCGACCAAGTTGAATGTTACGCTTATACCAGAAATCAAGCACGAGAAGGCAGAGGTAGAATGGCGCGACGTCGCAACTGAGCTTCTGAAGAGCCGTCAGAGAATCTTGGAGACAGAGAAAGCTAATGGAGCTGATGATCGAGAAACAGGCTTTGAGAACACAGTGAGGCTATTCGGGACCAACAAGGACAAGTTGGTTTATTAAATACGTGGTAACTCAATATTGCTAGCTAGCTGTGGAAGAGAATGACTTCGACCCTCCCAGTGATACTGACCCTAGTGCTGCAGCATCTTCTGAACGTGGTTCCAGTATCTCGGCGCAGCATGACGTCGCAGACTCTTGCCCTTCCAAATCATAAACAGAAAAGTACTAGTGCATCCAAGAGACAGGAATCCCGCCATAATGAAACAATTCTGTAGACCCATGTTGCTATACCAGGGTGTAATGCCATAAGAAATGGCGAAACCCAGTGTGTTACGAATAATAATGATGGAAGTAGTAGTGTCACCACTGATATCCTTGAAGCAATCGACGTTGTAAGACAAAGCGATCGAACCACCGGTAACGCAGCTAAATGTGAGAATCATCAGTCCAATAGCCAATCCAGCCCAGTGAATGTCGTTGTCAGCGCCGACGCCCCACACAATGAGCCCGACGCAAGATAAGAAGGCGGATAAAGCCAATGGCCAAAGTCGCTGCTCAGGTTCTCGAACACCGTTGTTCCTTCTAGCAAGCGAGAGGGTAATGCGATCGGCAATGACACCAGACCAGAGACATCCCAGAACAGCACCGATGATGGGACCGACATAGATCAAGCCGACCATACTGGTAGACCAGTTATATGGCGACGCGCTGAGGATAGGGCTAGTGGTGGCGTTCAAGACATTGTACCAGCAGAGGTTAATACCGTAGATGAACCCCGCCCAGGCGACGTTGGGGAAGAGGACCATGAGAGGAAGTGGAGTCAACATGGACTTGAACATGTTTGTTTTGCTTTGGCGACCATCCTTCCTTGCAAAGAGCTTGAGATGAGTAGCAAGACTCTTCTTTGTGTGCACGGTGCCTTGAAGTTGCTCACTGTTGATGATAGCGCCAGCACCCTCCTTCGTCGTAGGTGTTTCGGGGTTATTCTGTGCGAAACCAATATCATTCTCTGCTTGACCCTTCACCGGTTCATCTTGGTCCTCAAGACCCTCAAAGGTGGGCCGGAAATAGATGGTCTCTTCCATGAAAAAGAAGAGGATCACAAAGCTGAATGCAGCGAAAATGGCACCGAAATGCATAGTCCACCGCCAACCGTACGCATCGGCGAAGAAGCCAGCAACCACCGGTGCTAAGAAGTTGGAGCCAAACAAGGCGAAGACATATAAACTCATCCACGTTCCTCTCTCGTGCGCAAAGAAAATATCAGGAATACTGACTTCGGGAAGAGATTCAATAGGCGAGACGAAGAAACCGAGAAGGATACGGTGAGCGTACCACTCCCCAGCAGATCGTGAATAAGCAGTCCAGACCATCAAGGGCACAGCAGCCACAGTGGAAATGAGATAAACACCTCGCCTTCCGTACGTCAGGGCAATGGGCTGCCAGAACAGACAGCTCCAGCCGAGAAAGAGGAACATGACACCAGTGCCTTGAACCAAGTCGGCGATAGAGATACCCGTGTCTTGGGAGATTTCAACGAGTACAGAGTACTGAAGAGTAGAGGGAAGACCAACGCCGAGGGTGTAGACGAACACCATTGCTGCAGAGATGAGCTTGCGACGTCTGCTCCAATTGAGGGGGTCTTCTGGGTCGGCACTGGGACGAGGGACAAGTTCAATGTCGTTGCCATCACTGCGGCCAGCATCCACGAGGTGGACTGTGCCAGGGACAACTTCCGAGTAGGCCTGAGCCATGGTGTAAATGATGTTGTTATGGAGAAGTTACAAAGAGTGAACAGAGATGTCATTATCCACTGGTAATTGATACCAGAGCCTGGGTATATATGCATGCGATTTGATAGGCATTTGTCGCTTAATCTCTGTCTATCATGGTCCACTCCACCATGAGATATCACTTCTCGGACGTAAGGAGCGCTTCCAGCGACGATCCCTCACGCGGCAGTTCCACGCCCGATAACAAGCCATCAACATACGCCTTATCACTTCTGGATTAGAGCTTGACCGTTTAGGTATCTCTAGTCGTAGTCCCTTGGCATCGACAAGCGAAACGCGGGGTAAGCATGATAAACTCGCTGACAAGGGCACAGAGAGATTATCTCGCACTATCAGCTACCGTTACTCAGCTGATAGGCGTAAACCTAGCTCATATCGCTAACGGCAAGAGTTGACGAAATGGGAAAGTCTATGAGACCGCGATCATGAACACAATGCGGGGAATTTTATGGTGGTACGCGGTAATACATCTCATTGGTTGCCATGCGGCTAGGCACCATTCTAAGATGAAAGATCGGCAGAAATTCTTATCATGCTTCGTGAAGCACCGAAGACGTCAGAATAAAATGGGGGGCTTGATTGCTTGTGCTGGTAATGCCAGCTTGTACCGCTCAAGTCGGCATGAGGAAAACTCCGCGATTACGTATATAAATGCAGCCTCTCATGACACCTTGTCTCGCACCTCAATTCTTATCTACCATCTTATCAGAAGGTCGTCGCTATCATGTCATCGAAAATCGTCCCCGTCATTCAACCAGTCCCTCTTCAAACCGGTCCACCAGAGTATGAGGCTCTCCGGACATCCATCCTCGAGGAATTCGGCAGCACCGTCCCAGACGAACGCCGTCTTCCAAAAAGCCTTATCGACAATCCCCCAAAGAACGTCACCGGTATCCCAAAATCCTGCGGCATCTTGACCGAACAAGAAATCGACATCACAGAGAACTACGACGCCACAGCACTCGCAGCTGCAATCGCATCACGAAAATTCACCTCCGTCGCTGTCGTCACTGCTTTTGCGAGACGAGCTATCATTGCGCACCAGCTTACATGCTGTTTGACACAATGGTGGTTTGAAAAGGCGGTACTGACGGCCCAGCTCCTCGATCAATATCAAGAGAACTCTGGAACGACTTGCGGTCCCTTGCATGGCGTGCCAGTCAGTATCAAGGAACACATGCCAGCTAGCAACCAGTGGTCGAATGTTGGATACTTGGCGACTCGAAAACTTGACAGAGAGGATTGCCAGATGGTCAAGATTCTTAGGGATGCGGGGGCTGTACTCTTCTGCAAGACGAATCAACCACAGTCGATCATGCATCTTGAGACTACATCCCCTTGGGGAAGGACGCTGAATCCTCATAACATCAATCTCTCGGCTGGAGGGTCTACTGGTGGCGAGGCCGCCCTTATTGCTCTACGTGGATCTATTTTGGGCATTGGTACTGATATTGGAGGAAGTGTTCGAGGACCAGCGGGATTCTGCGGTATCTATGGTCTGAAAACGACGTCCTACGTGTTCCCCCAGAAAGACTTCTTACCGGGTGGTTTCGCTGCTGAACTGAACGTCTTATGCTCAGCTGGGCCAATGTGCACCTCGCTTCGGGATGTTGATCTCCTCATGTCGGTCGTCTCTGGCTCTCGCCCTTGGCTGAAAGATCCGCGGCTTGTCCCTCTTCATTGGACTGGAAGACTGACGGAGGAGAAGCCTCTCAAGATCGGAGTCATGATGAATGATGGCGTCATCACTCCCCAGCCACCTGTCACAAAAGCGCTGGAATGGGCGGTCGGTGAGCTTCGTTCAAAAGGCTTCGACGTCAAGCCTTTCCAGCCTTACGGAACCGAAGAGGCCATGAAGGGTATTCGTCGCGCATACTGGCCTGATGGAGGCAAAACAGTCAAAGCCTATCTCTCAGCCACGAACGAACCCATGAATGTCTTGACGAAATGGATCATCCAAGACGCCGAAGGTCCTGGTCTCGACGCCAATGGTGTTCTCAAACTTCGCGTAGAACGCGATGACTTCAGATGTCGTTTCGCAGAGCATTGGGAGTCACAAGATGTCGACTTTGTCATTTGTCCTGTATTTGTTGGCCCAGCATGCTCTCACGAAACTGCGCTCTACTGGAATTACACGGCGCTCTGGAACTACGTTGACTACCCCGGCATCGTCATCCCTACGCCTATCAAGGCTGGTGCGAAAGGAAGCGAGAGTTATCCGCCAGATAGCGTTCCATTGAGTAAGGAAGAGGAACATGTTAGACAATTCTGGGCGGAGGGTGATTTTGAGGGAGCGCCTATCAATTTGCAGGTTGTTGCTAGGAAATATCATGATAATGATCTTTTTGCGGCAGTGAAGGAGATTGACAAGGTCATCAATCAGCGATAATTGGTGGTTACTTAAAGATATTGGATGAGGTGATTGGTAGATAATTGGCCAACCAGATTCATAAACACATATGTGCGGTCAGCACGCGCCTCGCATTATCTCACTCCCCACAAATGATATTGCTGCATCTGAGTTTTTAGCTCAGAATCACAAGAGTTGGAATTCATGTCATCTTATGTCTGTGCGTATCGACCTCATTTAAACAGCGAAATATCAGTCTAAATCGCGTCGACCTTTCTGGAAAACGATCAAATAGATTGGTGCACCATACGCAAGTCTACACCTTTCAACCTAAACTGTCTTCAACATGCATGGATCTCCCTCTATGGAGGGACCTTCGAAGGCAGATTCAGGCCCATCGGAACAGCTTGGGTATTCTACGCAGAATCAAACACTGAATCAGCCCCTCCCCAGCAGTGATCCAGATTACTCATATTATGATAATAGTTACTTAGCAGATTCTCCTAGCTCCTTTGACCTCGACTATGTCTTTCCGGTTCCCTCTCCGGCCCCTCCCTTCTCTATTCAAGGAACCACGCCTGCTCCACAACAGAGAACCTCAATCGCCTGCAGATATTGTCGTAAGCGGAAGGTCTGTTTTGCCATAAGGTGGCGCACTTTCTGGCCAGGGGCTAGCTACTAATATCTCGCAGATCAGATGTAGTGGCCGAACAGATCCACCTGGTGGTAAATGCAACAATTGTCGAAGAATGAAAGAAGACTGCATATTCTCTGGAACACCGCGTTCCACAGCCTTTGTCCCTCCTAACGGAGTACCCGGGGCCATCTCACAGGGTGCCGGTGCTTATAGTCCTTTCAGTCAACCGTTCGACCCATTTCATCAAGAATGGCAATTCAAGAGTCCTAGTCCCCATTTCCAGCAATCTAGGCAACCTGGTCCGCCCCTCAAGGAGAAAGGCCGTCCGGAATATGCAGATCAGGACGTGACTAGCCAGCAACCTTTCAACCCTCAACCCATAGCTCCAAACAAGATTTCACAACTTTTACAGAATGCTCCAGAACATGGAAATGATGAATATGAAGCATACCGGCCATCGCCTACCTTTCAAAACAGGCAGCGATCACCAGGCCCCCAACATTCGTCCAACCCGGATTTCCAACTCGCTGAACGTTTCGCACCTCAAGATTGGGCAAAGCCACATGCGACACTACAAGACCATAAGCGGCAAGTCAAGGGCCTGTCCATCCTGGATGCCCCACTCCCCCAACGTTTCGGACGTCAAGCTCGGGCAGAGCCGCCTGCGATACAGCAACAACACGAGCGCCAGGTTATTAAGGAGGGCGAGAAGTCTGGACATGACTTCCAGTATAAGTTGAGGAAACAACCTGAGGTCTCGAGGGATCCTAGCGAGCTACCTGATGCATCGGAGCTGAGAATAAGGTATCAGAACCCTTCATCCTCGCCAACGGTATCATCTGATATCGAAGTTGTTTCAGTCTCTGGTGATTCAGAAGGAACGGACCTACCAGACAGGAACAGTCCAGGATTCCGGATCTTTAACCGAGTATTCCACCGTCTAGCCGTTCTAGGTCAGTACGAAGTGAAATTGAGGGGTGAATCAAGCGGAAGTAGTTCAAAGGGAAAGCAGGCTGCAAAAAGCGGTTCTGCGAGTTCTTCTGGTACTAGGGATAGGACAAGCTTGACCCGGGCACGGAAGAATCAACGGCAAGATGACGACCGTGGAAACGATAGCAGAGATAAAAGGAACGAGCCGCCATCGAAAAGAGGCAAGATTAGCCAATCCCAGTGCGAGGGGAGGTCACAGTTTCTGGCATGTCCATACTGGAAACAAGACCCTGAAAAGTATTGGGATTGCTTCCTGAAGAAGAACGATACCATCGCACACTTAAAGCAACACCTAACACGGCGCCATACACCGAAATTCTACTGTCAGATCTGCTACGAAACTTTCAAAGATTTCAGTCTCTTTGACTCGCATGTTTTAGAGAGATCATGCATGAGAGGTCCATCCGCAAAATTAGAAGGGATATCTCAGCAGCAGAAGAACAAGCTGTCATTGAAGAGTAAGGGTTCAGTTGAACAACAATGGTATACAGTATGGTTGATCCTATTTCCTGATACTGATCCTCCTGCTACGATATACATTCATTCGACACAGTCCGAAGACTTTTGTCGGATCCAAGAGTTTGCCCAACGAGAAGGAGTTGCTATTATGTTGGATGAGCTAGACTCTAGTGGGCTTATAGTCCGACATGATACATCTAACCAACAACTACGATCGACCGTACAGAGAGCTATGGTGTCGATCTTTAGAAGCTACTCGATCAGACGCGAACCGAATCTCGAAGAGGCTGAAGAGCCGAGTTTAAACCAGTGTGGCGAATCAGTCTATAGGACATCACTTCAACAGCAATCTCCTCCGGAAAGCCAGACAGGTCAGGCTGATCCTATCCTCATCGATCTGAACCAGATGATGGCGGATGACACAGATAATTCTATACTTGAAAGATTGAATAGGCCGAACAGCAGTACATGGTCACAATTGCCAACGACGACTCCATGGTTTTCCAGAGAGGCTGTGCAAGATCACATTGAAGAGGGGCCATGGGCCCCTACTTTCTTCGAAGAACCGGCACTCGGGGCAAGCTCTACAAGGAATGATTTAGGTTTCAATATTGAGAGTTCGGACATGTTGGACTTGGATGCCTTACTGCGAGACGTGATAAATACTGAAGCATAGTCTATATACGATCGCTATTAAAATAACTGTGGCGACTTTGAGCTTAACAAATCCTGGGCTCGATCTTGAACACACCAATTCACGCTGAGACTAAAACTCTTCTCATTTATAACATCTATCAAAGTCTAATTGCTGTGTATAGCTACCGTCTTCAAAAACCAATGTCACATCGTCCTGCTTTGGGGACTATAAAGAACTCTCCGACCTGAGTCATCATCTCATCCGTCATACAATGATGTAATTGTAAGCCTCTACACTCACGGAAAAGCATGGCCAAGGTGACAAGAATCTCCATCCGAGCCACATGCATACCGACGCATCTCCTTGCACCGATGTTGAAAGGGACATGTGCTCGTTTCATTTCTGGAGTTGGATTTAGGAACCTGGTAGCATCAAATCTTTTCAAGTTAGTACTTGTACCCGCTTTTCCATGCATAGAAACCACGTACCTATCAGGCTCGGGGAAAACATCTTCAAGTCGGGAAATAAGCCATCCAGTCGTGTAAACCATTGTACCTCCAGGGATATCCCAGTCATGGACGGAGATCCCACTCGGTGGTACGAGTCTCTCGACTAGTGCGGCTGCAGGATTATACATCCTCAGGACCTCTTCCAAGACACTGCTCAAGAGTGGTAGACCTTCAACGTTCTTGGCGGTGAAATTGGTAGGCAGGCTGCTAACCTCCTCCTCGATCTTCCTCCGGAGGTATGGGTCTCGAACGATCTCCCATGTGGCATATGTCAGAGTAGCAGCCGTACTATCCGAGCCCGCAACAAGTAGCATGCTCACCTCAGAGCTCAACTCATCGTCGTTTAAGATGGGTTTCTTACCCTTTATCTCGTGACTCAACAAGTGACGGGCAATGCTCGGGCCGCAATTGGATGCGACCCTCAGCTCTCCCAGGGCTGCAGTTACTCGGTTGAAGATGACTTCAGTAACTTGCCCAACATCTCTAAGCCAGGCAATAGGAGACCACTTCAAGAGAGACATGAGCCAACGGGGGAGTATAGCTTGGAAGACAACAGAAGGGCCAGCGTTCCCCAAAGCCGTATAAAGCGGTAGACCCTTCCCACCCGAATGTAACAATTTGAAGGGTTTGCCGAAAGCCATCTCACTGACAACATCGACAGCCAGGCATCGCCACCACTTGTAAACATCGACCTGGCCCTTCTTGACCTCGTTCTTGATGTTGGACACTGCCTGACTAGCCAGTCGTTGAATCTTCACTTCTTGTTCTTCTTTTATTGACGCAAACCCGCGACCAATAATTCGTTTGCGTTCTGAGTGAAGACGAGGATCTCGCATGGTGAAGAGCATAGACGAGTGGCTGAAGCGGATACGGTCAAACACAGGTGCTTTCAGGCAGTGGCTACCCACGCCGTGGACTTTGTAGTAGCCATCAACGCTGTTGATAGAAACCTCTTTAGGTCCAACTCTGACTACTGGACCGTGAACTTTGTGAAGATGGCGAAGATGCTGACGGCTGGTTCCTACTGCCCTGGTGTATAGTAGTGGAAGACCAGTGTAGTGGGTGTACCATGGTCCAGGTAGGTGTGAAAGTGGGCCACGGTAGTAGTTGAACGTAGCTCCGAGCACGAAGGCTAAGAGGATAATGGAGAGGGTGGGTATAATTGTGAAAATCATTGCTTCAGTACCTGGCAAAGACGGTGGTTGTCGTCAACTGGGTAGCATCATGGTTTATGCTTCTTGTCGATCTGTGGACCCCAGCTATATATGTACGACACCACAATCAACATTTCCTCTCAACATTGACACTCATAAATTTCACCATATTACTTTTAGGTCTGGGACAACTTCTAATCTTCGGGGGCCGACTAGCTCAGCCCTGCTAGGCAAGGATGAAGTTTCATAAGCGCCGCTGAATAAATTAACGCTGTCATGATACCAGCGATGTCACGTATCTCATGCACGATTGGGGTCTAAAATGCCAGCTGGCATGGTATCATGTATACTATTTTAGTGCCTGGTGGACGGGCTAGCCCGCGTCTACTGACCCTTCTTCACATGTCAGGATCTCAGAAGCTTTGTATTAGGGAGTCGAAGCCGCATTTGAAACATAAAAGCCACGATGTAGTACAAGAATAGCCACTTACAATGAGGGAATTTCTGACTGCCTTCTAGAAATGGTAGTACACGGAAGAAATCGATGATGCTCTTACTCCTTCTGGCCTGTTATCCGCAGATCCACTTTCTTTCTGCAAGATACCTTGTAAATATTGGTTAATGCCGTAGAGCCGCATATGCACTGCGCCTTGTAAGCCTTAGGAATACCACTACGATCCCAAAGTGGCCCGAGCTATCTGGAATTGTCAAACTTTGGGGCTTTTTATCAGTCATATCCTGGGAGATGCAGATAGCTAGGGCTCTTTCACGGGCGCTTATTGTGTTGTCTTAAAAGCTGTACGACCCCTGCTGCATTGGCCTCGCATAGACACACTCATCATTGGCCTCGTTCGGCTATTTGAGGTAATGATGCTCCGCCACGTGGTACTGAAAATGTAGAGATGCTGCAGAGTAAAATCTCTTCCAGAGATTTGGGTATGGTTGAACAAGATGGCATGTGAAACCACTCATGTAGGAAGCGGTCTCAGCAGCAGTTGTCTTGTTTTTAGACACCCTTTGCACTGAATAATTGTTTCATATATGATTGAGAGATATTAACACAATGAGTCTCCTTACTTAACGCACCAATTCCTATAGTCTAGTAACGACAGCTGGAAGCTTTCTTGAAGTCACCAGCACAACATTAGTAAACTGTTCAGAAACCCGCCAACAGCACTAAGGTTTTGCCAAAGTGTAGTTTTCTCACTATTCTTAGGGCTTTTACTGTATTCTCCTTGAGCCCGCTCATGTAAGAGAATGGCGGCGAATCTGCAGGAGACACGAGCTATTTTCGCTCCACCGGAAAAATAAGCACTAAATCTGGTACGCCATTACACCCATGTAAATAACACCCAACATTGCTGCGATCTTATCAGTCCCTCTGAGGCTGAGCCATTATCGTGGACCTTGGGTCCGGCGGAGAATTTGCTGCAGCTGGGTGTTATTTATAGGTATCGTTATAGGGTCTCATCCAGAGGATCTAACGTCTGATATAATTACAATACCCATTCAAGAGCCATCTTTACAGCTTCATTTCATCAACTCTAATCAAGATTGAATATGGCATACAGTGTTACTACCAGTGCGCCTATACAGGCTAGCCCAACCAAGATTCTTTTACACAGTCTTGGAACACTCTCTTTTTCCTATAGCTTTTACCTCTTGACAACATGGGACTCAGCGTACTCTGATTCTTTTGGATGGTATTTCCAGCTCCTCACTGTCGTGGGACTCACCTTGTCCCTCATCACATTATCTCTGGGTCTCATTGCAGATCTTACGACTCATGATGGCTGCTCTAGGGCCAAAGATACTATCTCACTTCTTGCGACCCCTCTTGAAGTCATGATTGCTGTCCTGTACTGGTCTATCAAATTTCACGATCCATCATTACTCATGCCAGCAGACCTTGTCATAAACCCATGGGCAGATCTTGGATACCATCTTGTGCCAGCGTTGCTACTGGTACCAGATTCATTGCTGTATAGTCCAATGGCGACAATCTCTACACGCAGCATGATGTTGACAAGTACCATTTTGGCTGTCGTTTATTGGTGCTGGATCGAGTTATGCTATTACCAAAATGGCTGGTGAGTGACGATGCTGGTATTTGGCCTGCCGCACTTGCTGACACTGAAATAGGTACCCTTACCCCATGATGGATCAATTCTCCGCCATTCAGCGGGTTGCAGTTTTCGTCGGGTCATCCGGACTACTGACTCTGACATCGTCTTCTCTCCAATGGGTCCACGGCAAGGTGCACGATCCTTTGTTGAGAAAGATCCGGGTGAACTAGTCGTGATGAAAACAAAGCTGGTTACCGCGGATGAGAAACGTGTACAAGGTGGCCAGGGGAAGAGAGGCGGAATTCCGTTCCAGCTTTCCAGCGGTTGACTGAGCGGGTCAATGCGCTATAAGATTAAGGATTTTGCAGGCTTTCGCGAGACGACAGAGAATGAAACAATACTATCCAGATTTAGCCAGTGAATCTATGAAGATCGACGTCCAAGCTCCTTGTGGATCAGCTTAACTAATTGCCCATATCGAAGGATTCAATCCTGAAGGAATAGTAATTTTATAAGATCAACGCTACTGTTGCTGAGCACTGAGGCGAAGTAATTAGTGAAACAGCAAAAACATGGCCCAAGCACTTGCAAGACGAGATATAAGAAGACATCAATCAGCTCAACTCAATATCGACGATTTCTCATCCATTTTCAGTTACAGCACTCCTCAATCTATACACCAAAGACAATCATGCAGTTCTCCATTACTACTATTATCGCCACTCTGGCAACCTTCCACATCGCCAATGCCAGCTGGAAAAGTGAGTCGGCAGTACCGTATTATTGACTTTTCGACTAATCATTCGCCTAGTCACTGCCTTCAGTAACGGTGCTTGTACTCTGAACGCAGACGATATCAACTCTTTCTCACGCGAGATCAGCTCGTCAGAGAGTGTTCCAGATTGCTTCACCTTTGGACAAGACATGCCCGGTACATCTTGCACTGAAGCCTACCCAGCCACATCTACAACAGGACCTTGCAACAGTGGCCCATTGAACCCAAAGTCCATCCGGGCTGAGGGCAACTGTGTCTTCTATGCCGAAGCCAACTGTGGAGGGTCTGAAGCAGGAGTTACGTTACCTGGCACTCCGACTTGTGTCGATAATGGGGCGGACATCATGTCTTATAAATGTGTAAGTACATTTCTTTGCGCCAAAAGGAGAGTTCGCTGCTGACACGGGCATCAAAGTGGTCTGATTAGACATATTTTAGTAGATAGTGCCAATGTTTTCAGGCAAGAAACAGTCCTTTTAACCAGCTTTAGAATTGTTAAGAATACCAACCATATGTTCCCTTCATTCTCCTGGCTACAGCAATAAAAATATGCACAACACTACAATGATTAGACTCGAGCTGCAGTCAGCCCATAGAATGATAAGCTGTACATAATAACAATATCGACGATGACGTCTGAATATTTGCCACACTATTATCACAAGATCACCCTCTCGACCCCCAGTAGTTTCAATCAATCTGTCGGAACCTTCAATCGTCCAACAAGGTAGGGCGCGCGATAAGCGTCCTCTCAGCCAGATCCAACCTCTTCCATAACACTTCAAAATACACTTAAAAATGCCTACAAAGTAACGCGGGGAACTGTCAAGCTATGCGCATACCCCGCAAATCCGACTTGAGGGGCGAACTCGGCAGCGGGGTTAGATTGATAACTTAGAATGTCACTGATAGAATGCCAGAGCTCGGAAGAATACGAAGGACCCTATCGGAGTCGACTAAACTATCAATTGCCGACTCCACTCTCCGCTCTCAGAGATAAACTCAATCCCGCGGATAACGTTTTCACCACGGTTGGCTGCAAGCTTAACTGAAAATGATGTAGATTATCGATAGTTTGGTATCTCTGGGGTAAGATCGCTTATGCCCGTGTGATAGAGGCCTTCACTTGTTATCTGGAACAACGAACCGAAGGAGTAGCTATATATCCATCTCTTGTCTCGTAGCTGTTTGAATGAAGCATTAACTTCTCACTGGCCATTCAACTCCCTGCCTAACAACTCGAGATGACTTTCAAGAACATGATCCGCAACTCTCCACTCGCAGGCTATGGAAAGGCCATACGCGAAGCACCCCGCGAGGTCATCTTTAATCCACATCTCCTGCTATCATCATTGATCTATGCCTTTGGTGGATTTCCCGTCAGTAAGTAATTACCCACTTCAGCTGTATGTCCATTACTCATAATCCACCCATAGTTTGGGATCAGGGTGCATCATCGGTCATACCCTCCCTTCCTGGCTTTCAGAACCACTTCAAGATCATCTCCGGATCAAACGCCGATGAGATTCGAGTCTTCGTGTCCATCGTTTACGTTGGATTCGGAGTTGGCTCTGCTCTTACTTTCTTCATCAATGACCGAATTGGGAGACTCTGGTCCTATCGCCTCTATACCCTCATCTACTGCATCGGTACTCTCATGGCCATCTTTTCTCCGAACCTCAATATCCTTTACGCTGCTCGTGTCATCCAAGGACTAGGCCTGGGACCATTGACAGTTATATGCCCCATGTCCATCGTTGAGATCGCTCCAGCAGAGATTCGAGGTCTTCTCGCAGCATGGTTCACTCTATTGATGGGTCTTGGCTTGTTCACAGCAGTGTTCTGCACTCTTGGAGTCTACCGCCATGTACCCGTGGGCAATCTCCAGTTCCAAATCGTCTGGCTAACACCCATGATCCTCATGGGACTCTGTATGATTGCTACTTTCTTTATCCAGGAGTCACCTCGCTGGTTGTTCATGACTCAGCGTAGGCAAGAGGCTATCGATACCCTCGTCAGAATCCGAGGCTTGCCAGCTGATAACGCTCGTGTGGAACATGAGATCCGGGATATCGAAGACGATATCAACAGAACTGCTGAAGCGGTTGGAAACTCAAGCTTGTGGACAATTGCAAAGGAAACTTTTACTATCGCATCCAACCTGCGCCGGGTTCAACAAAGCCTTGTCTGTTACGCGCTTGCACAACTATCCGGGGCTAATCTCATTACCTCCTACTTCGTCCCCATCCTTGCCATCGTGGGCGTTGGTGGTGACACAGCCCATAGCATGTTCCTCAGCGGCATGTACGGTGTTTCCAAGTTTTTCTTCATCCTTATCGCCACATTCTTCTTCATCGACGCTCTTGGTCGACGCAAGTCTCTTTTTATCGGCGCTGGTTTGCAGATGGTAACCCATATATATCTTGCTGTGTATGTCAGGACTTCACAGGAAAGTCCTGTCTCTGAAGCAGCTTCGAACGCAGCGATTGCGGCACTTTTCATCCATGCTTTTGGGTATGGAGTCGGTGAGTCTTGACGCATTGCTGAACTAAGTGATCAAACTAACGATTGAAAGGGCTATTCATTCTTCCTTACGTGTTTGGCAGTGAGCTGTGGCCCAACCGAATTCGATCTTTCGGCAGCGCTCTCAGCCAAGCTTTCCACTGGCTGTTCATTTACGCGATGCAGTACAGCATGCCATCTATCCTCTCAAGCTTCCATCAGTGGGGCGCTTTCATCTTTTTTGGTGCCTGGTGCGCTGTTGCGATTGTTTACACCTATCTCATGATCCCAGAAATCTCTGGCCTCAGTGTCGAAGAAATCGAGCACCTCTTCCGTGGTCCGTGGTTCAATGCTCACAAGCGTACGAAGCAGACGGTCGTGCAGGGCGTGATTGAGAATGGTAAGGAGGACTTCGGTGATAATATGTGAGTGGTTTTAGTGTTCCTTTCTCGCGGTTTCACATCTGACAGGCTTACCAGGGACGATAAGATGAAGAGTTATGACGCCAACGAGAAGGATGTCTCAAGGGTAGTGTAAGGTCATGCTATGGAAGTGTGAAGCTTAGCCATTTATGGAAGTCTGGAGATACGGATACAGGTGATCGTGGTTAGCTTCTGTCTTGTATTCGTTAGTGTTGGAGTAGTTCTACGTGATCAACTGTTTTCGATTCGTGTCATCAAATTCATTAACTTCTGTTGATTCTTTCGTTCTGATACAACTCGGCATTGTTGAAATTATGTTTACAAGTTCAACGTAATTCCGCAGGGACTCATAAACTTTGGTCACGGTTCCCCTTTGAGGTGTTCACAAGATGAAAACAAACTGATTGCTGGCAAGCATTGGTCAGAAGGCCACTTGAACTGAGCTTCAACCAAATGCTAACGTTCAAACATCCAGATGGAAATTGGAATAAGCACGATTTGCATGGCGAGAGTTCATATCATCAAGTTCATGCCAATAATATGTTATTCTGGTAGTTTTATCCTATCTATGCGACGTGCCTGAATTAAAGTCGACTAAGTTGCTTCGACAAACCGTCAACTGTCGTAAAGGCCTGATGTTGAAGTGAACGGTCACTGCCGACACCTTCCATCAGACTATTAAACGGCTTTACACCAGCTTCCAAACCCCTCCACCTCCACAAGTCCAGATACTCATTCTTCTTACCTTCAATCCTATCCACGACGTGCTCACCTAGATTGGGCAGAAACTTGAAGCCATGTCCACTACCGCCCGTTGCAACCATCAGACCCTTTGTGTTAGGTACGAAATCCATGACGAAATGGTTGTCGTATGAATCAGTGTACCAGCAGAGACGAGTGCTCATCTCACATTGCGTCAGCTCGGGGAGGAAGTCTTTCACAAAGCCTTTGACGACTCTCGCGCCGATAAGTGGAATTTGACGGATTGACTCCTGCGTCCATCGAGTCTTGGGTACACTTCTGACGGTGCCATCTGCTTGTGTCTGGGGATTTGTGAACTTTGTGCCGCGATATCCCATCTTGACAACACCGTTCGCGTCTCGTGCAAAACCGTAAAGCCCTCCGTACTTGCCATGGCGCATGTTATATCTGAAGCTCTAGAGTCAGTGTTCAGTCGATTCACCCTTGAGAAGTACTCACGACCAGGTTGGGAAGTTCTCAGGCGCAAAACGATCCCATAAAGCCTTGTCGGGTGGTAGCTGAAATAGCGCCACACTTCCCGCTGTAGTCTCGCAAAGGTTGTCAAGTTGTGTGATAAGCGAAGGAGTCCAGCCACCGCAAGCCATGATCGTCAGCTCCGCTCGGTGAACTATCCCATCAGCCGTTCTGACTCCAGTGATCTGTGAATCAGTGTCCTCAATAAAGCTTAAAAACTTTCCCTTCGATTCTCCGAAGATGAATTGTACACCCAAAGTCTGTGCTTTGTGAAGTGCAAAGCGGCAGGCTTTGTCAGCGTATGCAAAACCTGACTGGGTATCAAGAAGGGCGGAGTTGTCTTTGAGGTCGAAAGGATTGAGAGCGAACTCAAATCCTTGAGACTTTGCCCTTTCAACGTCCTTCGGCTTGCTGAGATCGATCTGTGTATGCTCTAAGCCAACCTTGGTCATGTTCTCGATGGTGTCTATGTCAAACTCGGACAATGAGGACTCCGAGGTGATGGTAAGAACTCCGTTATTGACAAATAACTTGTCAGATGAGGAAAGGCCAGGAGGTGTGAGTTTCCCGGCTGTCAGCTCATCATTCCACTTCTTCCACTTGGCGATGGCATCAAGAGCGAGATTCTGGTACCAAATCTCTTTGCCATATGCCGCACGGATGATTTTGTTGATGTCTTGTTGAGGAATGTCAGCTCTTTTATAGCAAAGAATACTATTCGCCTTACCCGCTGAGGCAGCATCGCATCCTTTATCATAAGAATATTGAGAATCGTAATATGGCTGTTTGTCAAGAACTTTGACGTTGCTGTAGCCGCGTTCTGCCAAGTGAAGGGCCGTGCTCAGACCAAAGACACCAGCACCAATGACGATAATTGGGGAAGATTTGCTAGATAGATTCGATGACATCGTGCGGGCAGTATGTTTCGCAAGTAGATAAATAATTTCCTGTATTCTTTGATCAAGTCGGGGATAAATGAAATCTTGATAAGGTGATTTGAAGCGTTTATACTGTTATCGCAAATGCGCATTTACGGCTTCCCCTGCTCAAAGCAGATAACGATGGCCGATTTGCCGGCGATAACACGGGCAGCATCGCAACAATTCCCCACTCCCTCGGCGAACGGTTCTCTTCTATTGGCCCTTCGTATTCTTCCGAGGAGGGGAAGAATAGCTCATCAGGATAGTGTTGAAGGCAGGGTCCGTCCTCCGCATCGGAACGAGGATTCTCTTCAACTTTTGACAACCGTTCCATGTCGCAAAATGAATCTGAGTCTTGTATCATTCGATTGATCAATTCGGAACACTCTTTCGGCCTTTGTTGAGAATCGGATTCTTCCGCGCGACATCTGATATTGCGTACCGTCCTACCCTACAGTGCTGAGATCGGCGAATTGGTCAACCATGCCTGAGGTCATCAAGAGTCGACCAGCGAGAGGGGCGGCGCAACGAGTGCGAACTGGAAGTAGAACTCTCGTAGCATGCATAAATTGCAAAGACAGGAAATTGAAGGTCAACACTGTTAACCTCACGTCAACGCCAGTGCTGACAATGGTTTAGTGCGATGAGCAAATCCCGTCCTGCAGCAATTGTCGGCGAAGTGGTCTTGGTAAGTCTCAACACTGTAGCAGCAAGATATTCTCCAGGAATAACGATGTGTAGGCTGCTTTGTTGAAGATCCAATAACGAAAAGACATCAACCGCGGAATTACTTGGAGACGTTAGAGCAAAGAGTAGTTCTGTTGGAAGAACAGCTGAATGATGCTCGGTCGAATGTTACCAATGGCCCAAGTCCTTCAGCGAGTAATCAGGCTGCTTCTACATCAGATCAAGCTAGTACGACTGCCATAGACGAGCGATTTGAACTCGATGATCTCTCGTCCATGATTGGAACACTGAGTCTGAATGCAGCGGGCGCTGAACCCAGTTATCTTGGCGCCTCATCTGCGTTCGCCTTCGCACGCTTCATGAAGCCCTCCATTCGCGAAGCCGTTGCGTCATTACCTCCAGAAATTTCCTCCATTTCCAGATCACAATCTCATGGCCATGCATCTTATCCCCCAGAACCTTGCCCGCTACCAGACTATCAGACAGCTGTCAAGTTGAGCAACGCTTACTTTCAGAACATCCATCCCCAGTACCCCTTCTTGCATGAACCGACCTTTAGGCTGTGGGAAACGGTATTAGAAGATCCGTTTGAAGCGATAAGTAGTTTTGGATATAACCCCGTACCTCTCTACTTCCTCAACATGGTAGGCCCTACGTGGATCTTGACTGAATACTTATCTAACCACTACAATAGGTCTACGCTATCGGAGCTCTCCTGAAACCCGACTTAGGCTATTCAGCAGAGCAACTCTACGTCTCTGCCATGCTCTACATAGATGAGATAATTTGTAATGACAACCTGGAGTGTATACAAGCGATCCTCTGCTCAGCAGCCTATTCTCTACGCTCGGCAAAAGGGACATCACATTGGTAAGACTCCCAGCTAATTCCAATATCTACGCTAACATACGGTAGGAAGCTAGGTGGACAAGCCCTTCGCCAATGTGTAAACCTCGGCTATCATCGTAATCAGAAGCGACTACGGTCTACCCTCAACCCATTGCAAAGAGAGCTCCAAAAACGAGCGTTTTGGAGTGCATATGTAATGGAGTGCTCTGCAGCTGTGATGTTAGGAAGGCCACTGAGTCTTCATTATCAAGAGATTGATGCTGAGGTAACACCATCCAACCGCGTTAACATATTGTCGTCCTAACTGCTGCAAGTTTCCATTGGATATAAAGGAGTCACAAATATCTTCAGCCGGAATCTACGGTAATCCACGATCCTTACCAACTGACCCGCCCACGGTCATGACACATGCTATCCATGGCTTCCGCATCCGCGCGCTAATAGGACGGATACAGACAACGCTTTACTCTGATAGCACTCTTAGAGATGCTACAATCCGTCAAGCATTGATCGAACATCTGTCCGACGAGTTAGAGGAATGGTATACTGCACGACCTCCTCCAATGATTCCTCCAGATGGCGGTGCGCTCTCATTCTTCGTTAGTGCAGATTGGTATGAAGCCAACTATAACTACGCTGTCCTTCAACTCTTCCGGCCTCAAATAACGGACACCAAGAGCACGGCATCAGATGAGATCTTTCTAAAATGTCTAAGCACGTCGAAACAGACATGCCACATCTTTCGACGACAATATTTTGGCAAGCCAATGGCATATACTTGGAGCGCTTTGCACGAGCTTTTTCTCGCTGGACTGACATACCTGTACTGTCTATGGATGTCCCCCGCGGCACGACAGGTATCTCGGCATGATGAAGTCAGCAACACTTGTACAGATTGTACCATGGTTCTGGTGATCCTTGCTGAGCGGTGGCCTGAAGCAGCGCCCTTTCGGAATATCTTTGAAGTGCTCGCAAGCCGGACAATGACCATGATGACTGATTCGCATCAAGGAAAGGAAGTAATGCCTATAGCAATAGGTCCAGAACAAGAGACATACCCGGAAGACTTGTCGCAGTGGATGGCTGGAATGTCTGATACAGGTATAACTACAGGGGTGGATTGGTTGCTGAGCGAGCTCATAGACGAATTCCCAGCTCCTGAATAAGGACATGTAAACACAACATGGATGATATTATATAACCGAAACTCAGATTTCAATGTTGGTGAACGTGTTTTTGTTCCTCGGCACAGACCTGTCTGGTGTTGAATTTCGGCAACTGGCGTAGTCTCTCCTCTTTTCCGAGCTCCATTGACTTCTTGGTGCCGGAATTGCACACAGCTCTTCTTGCGGTTCGATAATAGTATCCGGACTAATGCGGCCCAGCTGTAGCTAGCTCCGGAAGAACACGAGCATCCTCGATCATTGGCCCTGGATGGGACTGTCAATGGCACCAATAAACCCCGACCCGATATAGTGGGGGTGAGCAACTGAGAGCAAACATAGGCAGTGTCTCCATGCCGTCACAAAAGTCATAAACCTTAGATAAAGCACAGATACCTATGATGTGTATATATATGTCGAGTGCCGGTTTAATAAAAGTCATCCACATCCATCATACCCTTATCTCAACACTGATATCAGCTTCTCACGCTCACAAAAATGGTCAACAGACAAGCTATCAACCGACCGGGCTTCTCGTCCCCAATCCTCTCAGAAGCTCGTATCCATAACGGTCTGGTATACACAAGCGGCAAGATTGGCGTTGATGCCAAGACCGGTGTTCTTGTATCCGATGATGTTGCTGAACAAACAGTAAGTCATCAAGTACCTGATTCTCAAGACCGGCCCTGACTATCCATAGAGAGCGGTGCTTGGACTGCTAGAGTCTGTTCTCCATGAAGCAGGAAGTGGACTTGACAGAATTCTCAAGGTATTACAAACCCATAACGCGTGATGAGTGTCGATATTGATTAAATTGTAGTGCAACATCTATCTGACAAACATTAATGACTTTGCGGCTATGAACGCCGTTTGTGAGTCTTATGTTCGATGTTCTTAATGAGAAAATGCTGACGCTGCTGTGGACATTGCGACGATCCCTAATCCCAAGCCTGCTAGGGTCTGTGTGACAGTTTCAGAACTGGGAAAAGGTGCTAAGGTAAGTTGCCAACCTATTAATAACAGAAAAAATGCTGAGTCAAAATTGCCAGGTCGAGATTGATTGTATAGCCGTTGTCGAAAAAGCTTTGTAAGCCAGACTTGTCAAGCTTCGGGAAGAGTCTTGCCTCTAACGCTACAGTTTCTCTTATACAGAAAAGCTTCTCTATAGATACCTGGATAAGCTATAGGAGAAATAGGAAGAATGTCAGAGATATTTTCTTTGTTCACGACAGTACAGATGCGAACGATCTGACTTAGGTGTTTATCAGTGAAGCGAGATCGTGAGGTTGACGTCAGACTTATGTATCCACATTTGCGCCCTTGCATTGTCATGTTCCTTCTTGAGTCATAATTGCCTACTCACATCTCTCCTATTGAAAATCTTTGGATCGAGAATTAAAAGAAGACACAATGAGGACTCTTCTATTACTTGGGGGCATGACACCAGATGTCACTGCTCTCTACTACAACATCATCAATAAGATCGTCAGAGCCAAACTCGATGATCGAGTATCAGCCCCGTTATATCTGTACAGCGCCAACCTCGAAGAAATGATTCAGCATGCCATGAAAGGAGATTGGGCTGAGTTCGCAAAAGTCTACAAAAAACCAATCAGGTCACTGAGCGACAGAGTGGACGGCATTGCGATCTGTGCTATTCTCGCACACAAGGTCGCCAAAATATTATTTGACGACTCCTCAGCGGCTCGTGTCCCGCTGTTCCACATCGCTGACTGCCTCGCACTCCACATTGCCAACAATCATCCAAAGGTGAAGAAACTTGGTCTGCTCGGCCCCAAGATCTCGATGCTCGATTCTGATGATCCAGATTTCTTTGTGGCTATGTTACGAAAGGCTGGCTTTGAAGTTCTCATCCCCGAAACCCCAGCGGATATTGAGGAAGTTAATAGAGGCATGCTTGAAGAAGTGGCGAAGGGCGTTGCTTCTGTGACCGACTCAACCAGAAAGATGTTCATCGAACAAGCGAAAAGGCTGATCGACAGAGGAGCTCAAGGCATTATACTGGGTAGCACGGATTTGGGCTTCGTGCTAAGGCAAGAAGATGTTGGGGACATTCAGCTGTTTGAACCAGCTGCTATTCATGCGCAGGAGCTAGGAATATGGATTTGTGAAGGAGAGGAAGACCAGTCACCATAGGTTATCGACGTTCAAAGTAGGCATCGTGGTACTGCTAAATGTGAATCATGTTTTACTGCGCCGATAAGATTCCCTCTGGTCATTTTAGCTGTTTCCCATATTGAAGCGAGAAAATGAGTGGAAGCTACGGATATGCTTTCGGAGATAAGACTGACAATATGCGGGGTTGCAATCTCAGGTCGTCCTTCGGCCCGAAGTCTTTGGGACAACCAAAATTCCGATTCATCACCCGATGCATCCTCCAGTTGCCAAACAACGCGATTTACTCTTATCTGCTAATAACCATGAGCGCAGTGGGCCCTATCTCTCCGCGTCCAGGGTCTGGTGGCACCCTCTCACGTACGGCCTGTGAGAGATGTCGCAGACAGAAGGTTTGTTGTGACCCTCAGCGCAATGTCCACTGCTGACACTCGGGCCGACAGCTGCGTTGCAGTCGCCAACGTCCAACTTGCACGCGATGCAGCCGCTTCTCAGTCGCCTGCACCTATCCCGAGCTGGCTGATCGCAGACGTCTCGCCGCTCGTCGCGAATCCGTGCGGGCCGAACAGACCCGTCTTGATACTGCCCCAGTGACTCCAGAATCGACAGAACTCAATGTTGGCACAGTCAGAAGTCCGTCAGAGGCTCCGAGAATCAGCAGTATTGGCGTTGTTGATGTTGGCCCACTGCGAACAGAGCATGCAGCCTCAAGCTCTGCTGGCACCAACCTGGAGGATCTACCGCCACGAGCCATTGGGCTCGCACTGTTGGATATTTACTTTGAACGGTTATACAATGCTACCTTGCTCTTCAATCGTACTCAACTTTTTGAGTCTTACTTGGATGGCAGTCTACCTCCATATCTATTGAGAAGCATATTCGCGCTATCGTCATTGTAATCACCCACCTCACCTGTAACGTTCTTATTCTAACATCTTTACAGGTTTCTTCGTCAACCTCGACATCTGCCACCAAGACTGGGCAGCTACGCTGTCTCTCTAGAGCTTGGAACATTTTCTACGTATGCTAGTCATGGACACGCCTGGGCTGAGGCAGCAAGACGCGAGGCTTGGCTTCTCACAGACAGGCCAACCGTACAAGTTGTTCAAGCTCTGTCATGTCTAAACTTGTACTGGTTTGCGACAAGAGATCTTGATCGAGCTCGAATCAACGCTGGTACGTGCAACAATCTATGATCAGAACCTCGAATTTTGTGAGCTAAACATACTCCAACCTAGTTATGGCCTACGCATCAGCCACTACATTCCGCTCCATTAACCTCCCAGACGACGGGACAAGGGCAAAAGATGAGCTGCAGGTTTTAGAAAGAAAGCACGGTTGTTTTTGGGCATGTTGGACAACAATGTGTATCTCTTCTTTTCCCGAAGCATATGCCAAAAACGCCTGGGAAGAAGCTTGCAACGTGCCTCTTCCCGTTGCTCCAGATGGCTTGGTCAGTAATGGGAGTGTTACACATGGGTGCTACATGGATAAGAAATGGAGACAAGAAGTAGTGGATGAAGAGCCAAACCCACCCTCGTCAATAATGGCAGAACATATGAAGCTCATGGGAGTTTGGTAAGTTCCCAATCGATACCTTCGGCGTCGTCACTAATGTTTCCTTCGTTGTTCAGGGTCAAAGTCCAACTTATCAACAGAGAAAAGCAGGAAAATCCGGATGTTACTCACATACAACAGCTTTCTCAGTTGGCGAAACATATTTATGATTCAAGCCTTTTTCCTCCTTACGCTACAGGAAACGAGAGTCCCGGTAGAGATATGGCACGACTGCTGGGATTGCATTCACTATATCATCTTTGCCAAGTCGTTCTTCTCTGTCCCTTGGTGTCCCTTTTCTCTGGGAGACGCGGCATTGCAGGAGACAGCACCCAGGGCTACGCACAAACGATAACCAAGCACGCCATTTACCACGGGCAACTGATTCGAGATTATATTGCCAGAAAGCAGGACATATCGAAACTCAGCTCTCATGTTGGCTTTGCTAGCTTTGTTTCGACCTCGATCATACTCACTCTCCTGAGGTCCAGGGCTCGCCGACATCAGCATGAACATACACGGGATCATGTATCACACGCGATTGTGACACTGATTCAGGATAGTATTGATATACTGAGCATTCTTCAGACTTTCTGGGAACCATTACAGCCAATGGTAAGTTGACTCAACACCTATTTTACAGAAGAGAATATTCTGACGTCTAGAATATAGACCAGGAGCCTGCAGCGTGCTGCTGACCAAATACTAGGCCCTTTCGATCGCGTTGGTCATAGCCTTGCAGGAGCTGAGTCCAGGACTATCGAGGTTCCAATGACAAGAGTCAATAGTCCAGCAAGAGAGGAAGATGTCATAGCAACCACGTATATCGAGTCTCCAGAGTATCCGACAACTCATCACTCCGCAGACTCCTCCACAAATACCCATTTTGGCGTTGCAGACAGGGTCGAGGAATACGTGACTCAGAATATGGATGAGACTGCTGATTGGCATCATAACAATCTGTTTGAGTGGTGCCAGACGGAGGGTCTCCTGGATATCGCTGATGATTTCTTGGATATTGGTAGCTCGGTCGACTGGAACATGGACTTGGACTTTTTAACCGGTTTCTCTTCGCACATGGCATGACTCTACCATGCATAAGTATCTAGATATAGTCTAAAGCCTCATAGTGCCCTTTCAAGAAAGTTCCTTGGCGGGCACGATCTTGGCGGATACCTTTCCGAATCCAATTACACGATCTCCTGAGCCAGCCCATCCTTCCATAGTAACAGTATCGCCGTCCTCCAGCCAAATTAGTTTAGACCCATCAGATAAGGTGAAAGGCCTACTGCCACCTAGCACGAGCTCAAACAAACACCCAGACCTATGTATCGGGTCGTGATCGCTTCCAAACTCTTTGATCTGTCCGGTGGTAGATGAAAGAGTACCTGTACCGAGCAAGTCACCCGTGTCCAGACCGCATCCGGAGCTACTGTGATGAGCTATCATCTGGAAAGGAGACCAGTGGAGGTGCTTGAGGTCAGACTTTCCAAGCAAGTTTTCATTGACGCCGTCCCCTATTTTGGTGGGTTAGATGCTTTTGCCTGCCATGAAGGTCGTGGTGTTATTCAAGACTTACGAGACAGGGACGTTGAAACCCTCACTGCAACATCATCGTGACATTGGAGGAATGGAATCGTCGTATTCTTCCCCCCCTTCAAACTTTGAGCTTCCGTGGTAACCAACGCACCAGCTTCTTCTAGCGCCTCAATGGCCACAATCCAAGGTGAGATACTCGTCGCCGTAGCTTTGCCATTGAATGGCCCCAGCGGCGTCATCTCATAGAACTGGATATCTCTGGCACTCCAGTCATTCAGAAGCACAAACCCAAAGACATGGTCTCGAGCTCTGGAAGCTGGAATGGGTTTGCCGTATTCGATAGCCTTGGAGATAAAAACACCCATTTCGAGCTCAAAATCAAAATTCTGGCTGGGAGCATATGTTGCGCCGTTGGGGCCAGGAAGAATGCCATGCGGTCGGGTGACTTCCTGTCCGCTAACAATAACGGATGATGCTCTGCCGTTGTATGCCGCTGGTAGGTCGAAGAAGTTTTGAGGGACTTCATTGTATCCTACCATGCGGCCCATCTAACATGTCTTCGTCAGGGATTCGTATAATGGCGGCAAGGTTGCCTGGCTTACAGTTTGGACGTGTTCTAGTGAGCACATAAAGTCCGTGAAGCCGCCAATCTTCATTGGGACATGCATGGTGACTTGGTCGGCAGAGATAACGCCGGCATCTTCTCGGTACAAGATGGAGGACTCATCTCGCAAGGCCTCTTGAATGGCTTTCCGAAGGGAGTTGCGTACATCAACCGCCAGCGCAGCAAAAGCGTTTAGTGTGGACTGTCCGTGCGGCTCGTCAGGATGGGAATGCATGGCAGATATCATCTTTTGCATCACTTACCGAAGTCAATGCTTCTTTCACGGACACGTCCACAGGCAGTCCGCTCCGGATGAGGATTCTAAGGTCTAAAACATGGTCACCAACCGCAGTACCTGGCCGCGGATCAGGCTTTCCATGGAAGTGATATCAGCAAAAAATCTGCTAATGTTCTGTTTCCTTACATTATCCTCGGTGTGAAAGATGCCGAACGGAATGTTGGATAAAGGAAATGGCGATCCATTTGGTATCGGGAAAGGGTATTGAACCATTTTGGTTGATCCTTGCCAATGTAGGTGCATATGATCGAGAGATCAATCAACTTGGCTCTTACGTTAGTGCTAAATGACGAAAAGAATTGGCCCAAATCTTTTGAGACGACCACGCGATGACCGAGGTTATAAGGGACTAAAGAAGGATTGAGCCTGAAGTCAGTTTGACAACTCATGGAGTATTTACATGAGATCCACGTAATCTGAGGTCATCCGGTAGAATCCTTCCTCAAGTCGTGCGTGATGTCCGTTCGGGCCGGAGGCTGATGGAGTGGAGCTTCGGACCTCGGATTCGGGGTCGGAGACAGTGTCACCGCCTCATCATTATATGTCAGCTTATGGGAAAGTTGTTCAAATATATAAGTTGTCATAATAGTTACAATTGAGAGCAGTCAGCTTACTGAAGAAGATTAATTCGCCCGTTACAGAGCTGAGAGAAATAGCTTCATGATGTCGAAGGCCTTATCTCCAAACTTCATCCTTATCAGAAATGCGACAGTTTTGACCGTGGACCCACTAAATGGTACCCTAGAAAACTCCGACATTCTCATCAAAGATGACCGAATCGTTGCGATCGGTCAAACGCTGCCAAAGCCTTCCGAAAGCAATGTCACTATTATCGATGCTCAAGGGTGTATTGTCACGCCTGGCTTTGTCGATGGCCACCATCATATGTGGCAGCAGCTTTTACGGGGCATTGCAACAGACTGGTCGCTTTTTGACTACACTGTCAATATGCGAACCATCTATGGGAGCTTATACACACCCGAGGATGTCTACCTGTCTACTTATGTTGCAGCACTGAGTCTGATCAACAATGGTGTGACTTCTGTCCTTGAGCACTGTCATATCATTAATTCGCCCGACCATGCTGATGCAGCAGTACGGGCTCTCCAAGATGCTGGGATTCGGGGAACGTTCTGTTATGGCTTCTATGCCAATCCGCCTTTGCCCAATCAGCCGGATCAAAAAGCCTTCTCACATCCGTCACGGTTGAGCGATGCTGCCCGGATAAGGGACAAATACTTCGGCGGAAACGATGCAGCTGAGCAACTTCTCACATTCGGTATTGCTCCAGATGAGCCAGAATCTCTACCCATTGAAGAGACCATTGCGCAGATTAGGCAGTCAAGAGAGCTTGGGGCACATATCATCACTATGCATGTCGCAATGGGGCCATATGATTTAGCACGTCGTCAAATTGTGCAATATCTCGCCAATGAAGGGATGCTGGGCCCGGACCTTGTCTTCAGTCATGGCTCATCGTTCACCGAGGGCGAACTACAGGCGATTAAGGAGTCCGGCGCTTCTATCGTCGGCACGCCAGATACAGAGCTACAGATGGGAATGGGATTTCCCATCGTCTTCCAGGCTTTTGATAGAGGATGCCATACATGCTTAGGCATAGATATCACATCCAATCAAGGAAATGACTTCATTGCTCAGATGAGACTGGCGCTACAGGCTCGTCGAGCCCAGGAGAACGAACAAGCGTTTCCACTCTCCATTAATCGCAAGACAGCGGATGTCCTTCGAATGGGAACACTGGGAGGTGCAGAGGTTATGAGAATGGAAGATCTCATTGGCTCCATTACAGTAGGGAAGAAAGCAGATCTTATCCTCATCCGCTGCGACGATATTGAGAATACGCCAGTGGGTGATCCGGTTGGGTCAGTGGTATTTCATTCTTCAGTGAAAGATATTGATACCGTCTTAATCGATGGCAAGATAAAAAAACGGAACGGAAAGCTGACCGTTGATTGGGAGGGGTTGAGGGAGGAGGTTATACGTCGTGCAGACCGCATCAAAGCGGACGCATCCAAGACTGATCTGACCGCGGCTAGGAAACGTTGGATGGACATTTTCCACGTTGAAGATGCAGCATAAGAGCCTGTTGTTTTAACTTATTCTCCTTGAATGGAGTTGTTATTAGCAGCCTGCGCTGATATTGAGAAGTCTCTCTTGATGCTTCGCAAGCTCTAACTGGGTATCTATTAGGAAACAGATCATCCTATTTTTCTATTCTCGAAGTGTATATGTTAACCTCTCCAACTTATCTTGCAAACTCTTAACAGACCAATGGTCCACCCCAAACATCTTGACCTTCCCATCTCTCGCCTCCAAGTAAAGGTCCCTAGCCTCACGACGACATCCCCAGAGTTCCAGAATGCCACCCATTCTCTTCGCAACCCAGTAGTACACGAGACTATGCTCTTCCCATTCCCAATAAGCTGCAGCTGTGTAGCGTAGTTGGCGGAGGATGTGAAAAGCATGGGAAAGATCTCGGTTAGCTAGCTCTATCCTAGACGCGATCCTCTCGGGTGTTTCGTCTCCTGGACTGTAGTATGCGATTGCTTTGCACTCGTCCGTGACTGTGAGCTGAGGGCGATGTGGGTTTGGTGTGCAGGATACTAGTATCTCTCGACCTCGCTCGTCGAGTAGATCGGCTTGGACGACGGCGTTCCACAAGTATCCCACCTTTTCGACTTCTAAGTGGCTATTAGCTATGATTCATGACCGTTACGTCAGACTTACCTCTGTAAAGACGCTTATGGTACTTTGCCTCTGGCTTAGTGACCTGACTCTCCCAGTCTTTTTGATGCCGCTCAAAGTACTCACGGTTTCTATAACAGGTTTAAGCGCATGCGAATAAGTGGTTCATTGATACTGCTTACCTACATTCTCAAGGCCTTCAACCTCTCCAATAGCTTCCGTTGTTCCGGAGTTCCATCATCTCCAAGACTATATATATCCTCTTCGTCGTGCCGGTTATCCAACAAACCTGGTTCTCGTACAGGCAGAACCTTCATAACATCCACGCATTTCTTTACTTGTCTTCCTACTTCGAACTTCTCAAGATAGGCATCAGTATCAACCTCCATATCCTCTCTCCTCTTGTGATCGAAGAGCTTCACACCTTCGAGGCCTTGATCCACGTTGAACCGGTAGTACCTGATGCTGTTCGACCCAAATTGATCAGCAACGATTCGGTGAATTCTGTTAGTCCCAGTGACGATCTGCTTCATGGCGTCGACTGCCTTGATAGGTGCTCGGAACTTGGCTGTGACAGTTTGAATGACGGTGTCATTGTCCATTCGGACGATATGTCCCATGCCAGTGCCCAGACTGAGAAAGACTCCTACGTCGGAGTTAAGGGTTAGGTAGTGATCACCTTCCCAGAGACTTCTAGCCTCTTGGAGAATTAGATCACTCGGGTTGTTGTAGCCAAAGCCAGCATCCATGTATCGAACTTCTTTTCCAGGTGGACCGTGGACGAAGGGCTCGAAAACGGTCAGTGCAGCTGATGTTGCTCTAACAGCTTCCCAAATAGTCCATGCCTTGGGCTTCGGGTCCTTGTCTTCGTTTATGTACGAGCGCAAAGCCGTAGCTGTTTGCTGAACTGCATTTTGGTATGGGATGGTATAAACGACACTAAACACCACGGCGTCAATAATACTCATTTGACTGTGAACTCAGAGATACTCACGTATTGCATGCATCATCTCCGAGAGGGTCAAGAAGCGGTGCATCCTCCTTACCCAAGTACTTCGCAACGACAGCCTTTGTCTCGCGAACGAGAATCTTCTCATCGAACATATACTCGCCGTTGCGTGGCTTTCCAAAGACGATGCTACCTAGTCGTTGGTACTCGTTGATACAATCGTCGATACTCATTCGCATGCGGCCGAGCATCAGCGCGATGATACTTAAGCAAGTCAGTGAATTGTCCGGGTACAAATACAGTGTATACTTGCCCTCCAGTGCTTGTGCCTCCGATCAGGTCAAAGTACTGATATGGCTGCAAGTCTTGTCGTTTCATTTTGGCGCCAAGGATATCCATGACCCTCTTGAGAATGATAAGAGACGACAAGCCTCTTACACCACCTCCATCTGCAAATTGGGTTAGTTTGAGGACTAATCGGATTGCGCTCTTGCAATTACCAAGTGAAAGAAACTTTAGTTTCTTCGGACTTTCATCTGACATGGTTGCGTGTATAGGAGCTAGGATAGAAACAATCTGCTAGTAAGGATGTTGGTGATTAAAGATCTGATGCAGATCTTCCAATGTCCGTAGTGGGTTACTGATCCGATTTATAAAGACCAATGCTTGCCGGTATTTATCGATACAGTAATGAATCGCAGAGATCGGATCATACTGCACAGTGCAGCATTGCACAGCCATAACCTCCATCGTCAGCGGCGCTTCAAAATGCGTCTGGCATCTGTCTTTCATCCTTCCAGCCGCATCCAATTACTGCAACATTTCTCATAATTCAGCCCTGCCTAAGCCACTCAGTCACATGGCGTTTAAGCTTCAATAGATGCGTGATTTTGAGGCCTCCAAAATCGGGCTGAGACAGCTGAAAGGCTTCTCATTCGCCGCCATGGTGATAAGACCAGTCCAGCCCTGCAGCTAAAGCGCCACAGCGTTTCAACCCGGAGAATGCGCCGCCGCCAAACATTGAATCTGGGCGAACTGCGAGGCGTCCTATCACATGTCCTATTTCTTGTGCCGTTCCTTCCGGTGATGGATTTGAGGGATCCTGAATTGAAGAAAATGGCGACTGTGCCACCTTTTGCACGACAATGAAGATCAACACCAGCCAAAATGTCAGCATCAACGTCAACGGAAGATTTTGAACGTTCTTGCGACCAAGTGTTTACCAAGCTACAGGAGGTGGTGCAAGAGCTAAAGAACCATGATCATGAGGAGGTTCATTTCAATATTGAGCATGCCGCTCAGTATGTGGAGCATAACAAGATCGACATGAAGTTCAAGGAGCAGGTTCGTCTTACAAGTGACGACGTATCTTACGAACTCATTTGCGCCATCAATGACTGCAATACACACTTGAACGATTGTATGAGTATATGCAAGCGAATGGGGACACCAAGCTGGAGTACCGAACAAGATTCACGACTTACCATGGCATGGACATTCTTTTACGCCAGCCTCAGCAAGGCGGGATTGATATTGAAGCTCAAACCATTGGAAGCGCAGGCCTTTTTGGCGTTCAACAGGCAACAACCGGTATGCATCCATACAAGAATTGAAGCATAGATTCTAATGTCTCTCAGTCCTTTGAGCCTCCAACATTCAGTCGCCGAGAGTCTTTTATGAGTAACGCAGGCTCGGAAAGCTTTACCATTGAAGGTCGAGCCGAAAGAAGAGAACAGGCAGAACGGGAACGGCAAGGACAACGACGGGAAATTCCAGTATTTGTGACTCCTACGGGAACGAGGTTAAGACCTCAGCCAAATCGCACGTCCGGCTCGGTCCGGTCTGTTGCTGAAAGCACGTCGTCAGCTTCTTCTTCAACAGCATCACCTCGTTTACCCGTAAGGCCTGCAGTCCCAGAAAGAGAGAAGTGGGTAATCAACCCTTCGATAGTGAGTGTTCTTCATAATCCTATCTCCGACAACGTTAGCTAAGTCGAATCGCAGATCAGTACTCCCAGGACCCCACCACCAGAGTATACTCCGATACCAAAGGACACAAAACCAGCGATACCGCCAGATGAAAAGCCCCCCCTCCCTCCACCAACGCCATATATGCCTTCACCACAGCCGTCAGCAAAGTCTATCCGAAATGTTGCTTCGGAACCTCAACTCGCAGCTCCAGGCCCTCCAAGCCACCATACTCATTACACTGGTAACGTGTTTCACATATACCAAGGAGTCCCAAACGCGCCGCCACCTCAAGCCTGGCATACTCCCCGGTATCTTCCACAACAACCAGTACCGCCAGTTTGGCCAGTGCCTCTTCAACAACCAGTTTCACAACCATATCGACCGCCACGAGTTGCAGCGTATAGGCCAAGCCGGTTATCGCTTCGAGAGACAGCAGCGCTACATCTTACGCCTATGCCTGGACTGGCGGTCGACATCATGAAGCCCGAAGCAAGATGTACTCATGGGGTTAGACACTTCAAAGGGCATCCGCCATGTCAGTGGGGTTGCTGTAATGCGCGGGGATGCGGACAGGTCTTTTATTGATGCAACCTGGCAGTAGATAGGATCAATACTCGTTCTAGATCGATGTCTATACATATCTATGAGTTCTGAGCGTGGAGGGCTCCTTTCCAGATACAAATTATGTATCTATGCAAGTTCTCGAGAGGAATCTAATGCGAATCTGGCAACTCCATCCCTCCCTGATCTTCTCCCAATGCACGGCCATTGATCTCGACCGGCGTCGCGTGAAACAAGATGAACACAATCCTAGCCCACTCCTCAGTTCTGTTGAACCACTGGTGATTGGTACCTCTCTGGATCACAACATCTCCTGGGTGAATAGTCCGAGTCTCCCCCGAATCCAGAAAACATTCCAGCTCGCCGTTGATGAGAATGCCATAGTCGAGACTCACAGTTCGATGCATCTGCGACTTTGAGCCCGGAGGAATATCACAGTACCGCAGGATGGTGCCGCCATGCTTCACTAGCCCCGACTTCTCTTTGTTTGCATATGCCTCCTTGAACGCTGAAAGATCTTTGTCGTTTGCGAGGGGTATAGGTAGACCTTCGGTGACGTAGCCAAGCTCAAAGTCGGCAGAGTTGCCCTCGCCTGCACTGACTTTCCAGAAGTGCAATGGCTCATCCAGGTCTTTGGAGTAACATGATTTACCGGTCGAGTCATGAGTTGTAATGAAGCGGTGGATGGAGGGAAGCGGTTTCGGGGGGTCGGAGTTTGAAGACATGACGTGTGGTTGGGTTGGTTCTTTTTTGAGGCTAAAATATTTCTTGGAGCTTGTCGAATCAAACTACATCGAATTCCATACTTTATACCTTGTACAGAGATCGGGATGTGGAGAATAGTCTCCGGCTCAGAATCGTTCTTAGCATTGTCCGAAACACGGCCCGATGCCTTTGGCTCGACTAGGGGGCGACAGAACGATCGGCCCGAGTCCACAGTCTTTCCGCATAACCTATAGTGACGATGCCCTCTATATGACCAAGGCCGATGCAAAGGTTTTCGATGCCAGATTTTGGTCGTTATACTTTCGACCGCTTTCCCGTATCGACGGATTGGCAATTTCTGGTGATTGCAGGAGGACAGACCGCATCAACAAATAGGAACTGTGAATCGAGTAACTCGGCTTTCGTCATGGTCGGTCAAGACTTCGTGATCCCCGGTTTTATATCGAGTGGCAGTGGTTCAGGAGTGCTGAAACGGGTTGACTAGCCCTTCTAGATACGGATATGCTTTAAGTAATATCATGTAATGTGTACAGTGACCTTTCGGCAAAGCTAGCTGGACACCGCCATCCATAAGTCGACAGCGGTAGTTCAAGCTCTGTACACAGCTTTAGGTCCAGCCACTGAGGAAAGGCAGTTCTTCTGGGAGTATTTTGTCCAGCAGCGCTGAAATGATGATGAAGGTCCACGATGGTGGCCCGCCGAAACTAAACGGCCCTTGAATGGCACAGCGTTTTTACAAACGCGGGCTGTGAAAGTAGTAGCAAAGTGTCCATAGGAAGTGGGCTCGTTTCATTGTACTGCGCGAAGAGGCCGAGAAGGATTGGCGGTCGCGAGTTGTCTCATTCATCGTCCTCGGAACAAAACCAAAGAAGGTGTCTGAGAAGCTTCCTTGGCTTTCGATATCGATGGGCTTCTGAGCAAGTTCGAGCACAGAACGGAAGCCCAACACACGAACAGAGGCTGTGTGGCTCTTGAAGTGCTTGTAGAGAGGCTCGTTGCGGTTGGTGATGCCATCGCTTTGGCCGAGATCTTGAAAGGTACCCATTCGGCTACGAAGCATACTGTCGGCGGGTACAACGCCATCTTGACTTGAGCGCGGCCGTTAGAATCGTATTTAAAAATGGATTTGGCGTCAAGGAAAGGAGAGCACTGCTTAGAAGGGAAGGTCGGTCCAGTCTGGGCCGATCGTGACGGACGAGGTTCAAAAGTGAGACAGCCTTGTAATGATATCGAGAAGCATGACTTCGGCACGTTGACGACTAGGCTTCCTGGAAGTACGAGTGGAACCCTTCGGCGATTCTAAATATCGGGACGAAGGCGAAGACAGTATCAAAGGCGAGAAATCGTTCGATCGGGGAAGGGGCTCGAATACGAATAGCCTTGAGAAGCGATGACGCTATGTTACTTGGGTCAGCAGGCAGCCACGATGATGATGAAGGCGGGTAAGAAAGGTTGGGGTCACGCAATGCAAACAAGGAGATCTGCGCAATCATCGAAGCGAGCGGAACAGCAGGCACAGGGGATGAAAAGGACTTGGCAAGTGACCTGATCGGCATGCATTAGTCAAGAGACAAAGCCGAAGCTCAATATAATAAGGGTTCTTGGGCTTCACAACCGTAGCTTTGTCCAAGCGCTGAGGCATTTTGTGATCAGGTCCTTATCGATGAGGAAGAGTGTCGGCGATGCTTCCTGCTGTAGGCTTCGACAGAGAAGTCTCGCCGCGGAACCAGCGACGGCTGTTTCGGGGACGGGAGTGTCAAAGAAGACGCCGCAGGTCGAGATCGAATGCGGCGGATGAAGCTGAGGGCGGCGTGGCAGTGAATGAGGCTACATGGTCGGGGATACTGTCAAAGTGTCAGCTGAATGGGAAGAGGACGGGGCAAGGAAGGACATGGTTGTCTTGTTGCTTTGTCAGGAATCCTCTGAAGGAAAGGATTCCAAGCGCAAGGGTAATCGACTCGTGTTGATATCATCGGTATGTCGCGGTCTGTCGGAGTTGTTGTAAAGAGATGGGCTTACAGGTGAATTGCGATAATGATTGATGTTTGGGGAATGTTACGCTGAGATCTCATTGTTCGGAATGTTTTCCCCTGGATTAGTACCACTGAGTAACCCTGGTTGTCCAATGAATTTCAGCATTATTGATTGCTAATCTCAAGGTACAGTCACAGTGTTCAGCTCGGGGTAAGGCGAGGTACGTAGCGGTAGGGATCAGGTCCAGTTGATTCCCCGCGCTTTGTCGTCACAGCCTGATCTTTGACGTACCAAGCTCTTTCCTTTTCATCTTCCCATCTCAACATCGCGAGCAGTATGGCACCGAATGACGCGGGAATCTTCACGCCGGTGCTCCGATGAAGACCGGGTGGATGAAAGGTGAAAAATGACAGTCGAATGGCTAAGAGACACAGGAATAGCTACGAGGCCGATGTCGATGACGTGCATGTCGACAACGAAGATCCCAGATCGGATAACAAGGGGCAGCGCTTTTGCCACCGAAGTCCGCATTTGAAGTCAGAATATACTCGTGAACGACGCCTCAGTCGTCTGACTACAGTCAACAGTCTTACAGGCGGAAATTCAACGTCAGGCGAAATATTAACCGCGACTACGACTGCGACCGCGATTACGATCAAGAAGACACGCGTGCAACGACCAACGAAGCGAACATTCCCTTCCCTCCGATCGAAGCCCACGAAGACGAGGCTATCGCCAGCCCGCCAACCTACACCGAGTTGCCAGGTACAAGGGAGGTGTCACCGTAACCATGGTGCAAGTCCTTTGAACACGAACCGAAGTCGAACCGTATCCGAGAAATAAAGAAACACAAAGCAGCGATGATGTTGCGCAAGGATGCATAGTGACTAGATCTCGGGTGGCCAAGTTGCATCGGCCCCCATCAAGATAGTTACGGCTCTAGCTTGACAAGTCATGTCGATCTGCCCTAACCTATCCAGGATACAAATGTCTCTTTCCGTGTAATACTACTCGTCAACACGACAAATCCATGCCAATTTAGTTCGGTGGATTTGTTGGACGCTAGGGAATTTTCAGCCATCATGCGGAGCAAAGATCTGGGCATGGTCTTGGCCACCAAATAAGAGTAATCAATTTTAATGATCCTAAAGCGCCAAAGGATTTTAGACAATTTTATGATAACTTAGGATAGTTTGGGATGATATTTAGAAGAGTCCTTGACTCTGAATCCTCCTGGATTTATCGTCTCGAGCTCCTTCTTCTGAAGGCTTGGGGCTAAGATTTGCTGATCTTTAGTCGTGTCATCTTCCAGACCGCAATGATAAGTTTCGGGCGTACGATGCACCCGAACTGCTTCATCTTTACTCATGTCGTCCTCCTATGCCACTGCAGGAACGCGTTCCAACTGTGGTCCAACGGGTGGACGTGACTGTAGCCCAGGCGGTCGCTGGGACGATGACGTGACCGAGGTGAAGAGAGTGCAACAGATTCCATGGAGCCTATCATATGCTCAAGCTCCGGCTTGTGACTCTCGCTGGAGCTTCAGACGCGACCTTAGTCCAGGCAGACGCAACAATACCCAGGAGGATGACGTGACTGAAGATGAAGCAACAGACCTTGGCCTATCGAATTCTCTCGGCCTGAGGGAGCAAACGCGACTGTTGACGCGACTGTAGGTAGCCCCACCCCCAGGAAGCACATACTGTAGTGAGTGGGTATAAATACCCTCTCAACTCTCATCAAACTTCTCCATAACATCACATCTTAACAACCCGATTATCTCACGATACCACCCCTTTCATCTCTTTCATTTTGCTCGACTCCTGCTTTGTCATCTGGGTATCGAACTCAGTACCTGATTCGATATCTCTCCCACATCCTTGATAAATCTCCCTTTGTCATCCCTAGCCTCTTACTCGAGGATTGCGCTTTTCCCATCTGGAGCATCTTCCTCGGAATCCTCATTGTGTAAGCACCTCTCAAGTCTCCTCAAACTGCTCCATCACATCGCATTCTAACAGCTCGATCATCCCAGTCGCGAACACCCCTTTATCGTCTCTCGTATCTCGCTTGACTCCTCCTTTGTCATCCCTACCCTCTTACTCGAGGACTGTCCTTTCTTCATCTGGAGCATCCCCCCTACGGTCCCCATTGTGTACGGACCTCGAACATCTCCTTCGACAACCCCCTTCATCACCAGACCCCGAGCATCTTCCTTCCCAATATCGATCCTTGTCATCACCGACCGTCGCCTCTCGTCACCCTCAATACCCCACCTGTTACAGACATCAAACGTCTCCTTTCCTTGACAATTTCCTTTCCATCCTCAATCGTCATTTTTGGCCCACCCTTTTGTAGACGTTAAGCGTCTACAAAAACCAGCCTCTACCATCCACTGTCTTGCCATCATTTACTGTAAAGTGGATATTATTTCCTTTTCTTCTACATACTTCTAAGGGTGTCTTGGTCTTCTGCAACCTTATTTTTACTACGACTATTTATTTTCTCCCGAAAGACAATAGCCGGAAATGTCGGACAAAGTAATAATCCACCAAACTGCGACCAAGGCATACAACCATGCGCACGGCGAGACACCGTTCACGCATACGAAAATGCTGGATATTTTACTGGCATACTTTGGGATTAGCTATTAGGATTTTGTTGTATCCCCGAGGAAAGTGCTGGAAGAGACCGAGTGGTCTGAATACCTGGAGCTCGTCAAGCTCCATGGAGTTCAAAAGATGTCAGCAAGCGGTGCCTGTACGGTACTGGAGATTAGGGCATCTACTGCCTTACAAGAAGAGTACCCTGACAATTACGAGTTCAAAATGTATGATGTTGGGGGGCATAGGATATGCCGATGCCTCAAGACATTTGCTATAATTGACTCCAGCAGCCATGAAGGCGCCATAGTTAAGCCGCCAGGAGAAGAGTGGGAAAGCAAAAACGGCATCTGTGTATGGCGGCCTGATGGGTCCGCCAGCATGAGAACACGACATAAATCAATCATTCCTGGTGACCTACTAACGGTAAGTATAAGTATGGATTGTGAAATTATATTCTAACATGTGTTTAACAGTCTGAAGAGCTTTGTCCGATTTCCTTCGAAGAGGGTTTGGCTACATGTCTTTATGAACTCGCCGACAGCGCGAAGCTAGTGACCCTGTTTCGGTAAGCCTTGTTTCTTTTCCTAGTAGAGTACCTGGCTGATAATCCTTAGGTTCACGAACAAGTACGGGAAACGCTATTCCAAGGGCTACATAAGGTGGTTTATCGACGATGACAACGGCCCCCCTGCTAGTCGAACCCCCCTCCCTCAAAGGAAGTTCCTCGTGCTCTTTAAGGGGAAGGGGGACAAGACACCTCAGCGAATCGTATGGCGGGAGGGTATCCGTGGATATCAGGATAAGGTCGGAACACCGAACACTAGCATTGAAAGCTGGTTAGCGGTCGAAAAGTTTGTGAGGCAGTGGGGAGACGAGACACTGTGGACCACCGATGATTGTGACATAGTTCATGAGCAGATCTGGGTTGCCCTGGTCGAGCATTATGGCTTTCCCGTTCTGAAAGAGGGTTAGGATCCTAATTCATAGAGGGGATATAGTGAAGTCCATGGTCAAGGCCTTTATGCTCACCTCAGTACATTTCCTTTTCCTAAAGCTGGGGTTCCCATAGCAGGTCAGGATCTTCTATGGATAGTCAGGCGGCAAGTCATGTCTCAACAACCTCAACCATATTCTCGGACATCCCCCAGATGATCAATAACGATCTTTATATGTTATTGTTTAACTCGCGGCCTACATTTGGTCACTATCACCACTTTCAACCATGGACGCTGAAGTGTTTGTTGTGTCGCACTGGAAAGACTTGTTGTTTCTGGGATGACGGAGATGTTTTTCATCACACTCTCACAGCTTCTGGCTTTATGACCTGGCCTTTAGCTCGCTTTGTTTTATACTGTGCAAGCTCAATGGATATAGCATCATCGCTAAGAAACTACTGCAGTACGAATCCATGAACAGGACATGGCACCAGCGAGTTTGGAAGGATATGTAGGAGAATATGCAAGGCTCATGGAGATAGAGCTAGCTCATAGAAACTAATGAGACTGAAGTAGTTGCCCTGGCAAAATTGCGCTACCCCGGAGCAAGAAAACAGCTGATCCTGAGACAAGGTGTCAAAAAAGAACTAGTTAAAAGTCCACTAAATCTATACTAATTTTACCTAAGTCTTTTTGTCATCTAGGATAGAAGTCCTAAGTTTTCCTGCCTCCCCTTGCCCCCTAACAGAAGACAACTTAGAGTCAAGCCACTCACCAAAACTTCTCATGATTAGACCATTGGCCAAATGCTTCTTACCCACCATCCACGTATTGTATCCATCCTCTCCGTTCTCATTCGAGTCGATGTTACCTATCTCACACTCCCAGAGCCAACTCTTCGTAGTCTTCAGCAGGATATTGACAAAAGATCGATTGATTGTCAAAGCTCACTTCTTACTTTATGATTCGTCAGATCTCAGTCTTCATTGTTTGCCGAAGGCTATAGGTTGTCGATTGACGACGACATCTTGGCCGATCGTGGACTATTCGCCATCTACTCCATCTGCGTTTCCTTTCTAGAATAATATGAGGACGGCTCAAAGAAGCCCCAGTTCCGAAATCCATTTGGAATTCTTGAGTAGCTGTTCCTGGTGGTAAAATGTTCCTCAGAGCTTGTTCAATCTAAACATCATTTTCTAAGTTGGCGATGTAGGAATACTCTCAGGGTTGGAATTTGCCTCTATTAAAGTCCGAAGCACAGGGCATATGTAAGAGCAGTACGAAGGGAAAGCTAAAGTTCTATCCTAGTTTCCTCACTTCCTACTGTACCTGTGGTACCATAAGACTACCCTACCTGATGCATTTGACGCCATGCTAACCGAGCATTCACAACAGGTATCAACAAAATAATGACCAACCACAGTATTCAATAATCTGTTTATATTTAATACCAACAGTTCAATGCGCCTGTGTAGCGAGAGAAACACCCAACTTACAACTACTATTGTACGACTTCGAGTAAGAACTACACGCCCGTCGAGGCACGCCGGAAAGTTCCAAGCCAGTTACATGATGCAAAGTTGGCCGGATTACGATCACAACAGGGTTATATAGTTTTACCGCTATCTCAATCATAAGTTCCATTAGAAGAGAGCATATAAGAAATAGAGCGAACGTACTAGTTCAAAGAATGAATAGTGATATTAGTAAACCCATACTACCTGGGGGTTTAGAAGAAGCTCTCTAGGGTTTTGTTTGTCCACATACCATGAAAATACTTTATAGACGTACAAAATATATACCAGATGGAGAGAAAGGCTTTGTTTAACTACCTTATGCTAGATAGACTGCCACCCTCAACTCTTTCCGCTACACCTTTCTCTGCTAACCGTCCAGCAACCGTTCCATAGTGACAGTGCAGCGTGCAGGTAAGTCCAATCCCGTTCTTCTCTCTTAGCCCGCAGTTCGTCTCTTCTGAAAATCTTACAGGTTACCATTGGCCTACAGGGTGTGGTTTGATGGATTCATCATGTACGAATCACTCCTTTTCGTCAACATGATTGCGGTCCTTATCTTCATCGTCCCCCTCCAATATCATCCACGCCTCCTCCTCAGTACAGAAGTAATCCTTCTTCAAGTCCTCTGTCTGCAGTTAGTGTAATATTACTTTGAAGAAAATAGACTGATGAACTTACTGTATTCCGGAAACTTGGCATAGAACTCCTCATCAGGCATGTTAAAAATCTCGTCGGCTTCAGCCTGAGTCTTCTTCCACGACTCCTTGGACTCTTCCTCAGTCATGGGGGCCCCATACCAGGTTGAAGTGGGAGGCCACTGCCATCCCCGTAGAGGCGAGCATAGCGCTCATCACGCTCCTTGAGTTCGGGGACTTCATCTTCCTGCAACATCGCATGTGCTTCTTCTTCGGTCCAGGAATAGTCTTTAGGATCATCTGTAAACGGTTAGCAAGAAACAGTTCCTAGATTCTTACCGCGATGAACTTACTGTACATAGGAAACCGGGCATAGAATTCTTCGAGGGACAGGCTCCGGACCCAATCTCGTAGTGCCTTTTTCTCTTTCCGCCACTCCTGGAACTGTTCCTCAGTCATAGGGGGTCCCATACCCGGTCGAAGTGGGAGGCCACTGCCATCCCCGTAGCGGTAAGCATAGCGCACTTCGTTTGCTTCAGGGATAGCCTCCTCGTGCCCCTGGACTCCAGGGGCCGTGGTTTCTTGGACCGTCGTGTTGGGCTTCTTGACAGACTCCTTAGCAAGCATCTCCTCGGATTCCTTAGAGGGCTTCTCGACGACCATATCGGTCTTCTCACTAGCCTTAGTGCTCATGGTTTCTTAGTTTCGGAAGACTGTCAACGACTGAGTTAGCATGGTGGGTGAGTAACGTTACAGGCTATCGTAGACGTAGGTCTAGTAGTGAGGTGTGAAGATGCTTCAGTCTCCGGCCGGTGAAGACTCAAACTGAAGACGATCAGGTGAGAAGTCTAGGTAGGCAGAAAGAGGAAACGACAGGCAAGACCCACAGAACAGTGGAGATGGGAAGCCCTGTAGACGGGAGAAGATAATGGGGAATCTGATGTAACCTACCTCGTGGTTAAATTGCAGGAAAGCGCGTTCAGCAAATGCTTTCTCGGTCGAGATAACAGCAGCGGTCCAGAGTTGCTTGATGTCTTTGGTAAGATTGATGTGTCGTCCCCGCAAGTCCAGGCTGTAAAGTCTGCACGATGGAGGTAGACGCTGATAAAGGAAGAAAGATTGTTGATGGAGGAAGAGTGCGGATGCAGAAACCCTATAAATATAGGGACGGCGGGACTGTGCGTGCGCTGCTGCCTTGACTCCACCATCGGTCTGACAGTGCTTCAAGCTCGTGGTACATGATGCTGGTCAGCCTGACCAACCACCGCCAGATATCATGCCACCGTTTGCACTACGTTGGTTCCAGTGGCACGATCGATGCGGAACAAGATTCAACCTTGAAGAAAGCCACTGAGGCAATTGCAAGCCGTGAGGTTAAGCTTTAGGTAGCCAACGCGGGTAATAAGAACGCACAATACACTGTCCCCCTCGATACAAGCTTCTACCATTGGCCTCTACGATCACGATGAAACTTGACAGTGCAATCGCTTGAAGAAGGCAAGTAGAACAAGTAACGTTCGTCGAGTGTCAACAATTGTATTCAAAAGATCGGGGATTCGCAGATGTATCTCACCCCAGCCCAAATACACAGGTCTGAACTTTATGGGAAAGTATTCAAGATACTGCACATTGGTCGAGCGCGAGAACATTTCTGTTGTTCTATTCTTGCTGACAATGCCATCCAATTTCATTTTCTATCGCGTTATTTCCCTAATTGACTTGTTCATGCCACAAAGGAGAGCTTTACCCGTCGAACATTTATGAGAACACCTAGTATTGTTCAAGATGATGAATCAGAAGAGTGTATTTAACAATTAGCCCCAGAGCGCCCAAACTACTCCCGGCTGCTGGTTCTGGTTGTGACTCACTCCAGGAAGCCTTCATTATCCAAATCCACTGCCCCTCACCATCCTCCATAATATTGAGCTCACCAATAATACTCGTATCAAGGCCATTGACCTCCAGGCTTGGCCAAGATTCTGCTTGAGGCATGAAATCGCCTTACATGACACTGTCAGGGTCGAGGTATCTATCAGGAACATCAAAGCTGTCTTCCATAGCTGCTTGGGCGCAGTGGGACTTGGTGGTCGACTGTGAGATCCATTGGGCAGTCGCTCCACTCGTCCTGATTATGCCCTTAACTTGCAATGCATGCCCGAACACAAACATCACAGAGAGGACCAATGACCCACTAACGCCGATCCATCCTACAGGTCACGGGAAGTTGTAGTAGATGTTTGAGCTCGTCAATGGAAGTGATTTAGCCCCAGTGGTAATCCCAATTGCAGTTGCGCAAGGGGCACTACTGGTGCACTGATCGATGCAGTGGCAGTCTACAACTGGCGATGGCAATGTCGAATACGCTAACAGCAATGGTACCAAAGTGACGGGCAAGGCCCAGCAGTCTACCGGGCAGTCTTCGGCGAAAGGATCTCCCATCGATCATCTCGGAATTGCAAAAACGCATCACAGCGCCATCAAAACAGAAAACTTGAGGGCATTCGTACTTATGGGCGTAGCTTTCAGGCAGAATTTGTTGGACCTCGGGTGAGAGACTTTGCAAGAAAGGAAACAGGAGACACATCCCCATGGAGCTCCTGGGAGAGCTATTCTGGCTAGGAACTGCATACGGTTTCCCAATTTTCCAATCCCTGGGCCTGGTGAGGTATCTTATCGTTTCTCCCATCGCCACTGGCCGGCTTCAACTACCTAGCCATGCAGAGAACAGCATGTCGACTTCGTCCGGTTATCGGAGCGGTAATTGGACCAATGAAAAGGCGTGAAGCAAGCGCTGGCTAAATCTTGTTGATAATAACAGCTAACGTTCTAGTCGTTGAAAGCAAACGACCTTAGCTTTGCTAGTAACATTCTGAGGCATCGATTCTGCGTCACTGCGTGTCACCGGTGCGTTCATAGTGAGATCGCTAGTTTGTACTCAGGCAATAGTAGTTCAAAAGAAGAAAGAAAAGAAAAGAGTGGAATTATGTGAGCTAAATGCAGTAATATGTTTTATGCAGAAGACTTGCTTAGCCTGCAGCTGAGGTTGAAGATATCCCACAATTAGATCTTGGTATTGGATGTGGACATGCCCAGCAACTGGCCAGCAATTGGTCGAGCCCCTTATATATATTAGGGCTGTATGAATCAGGCAGGATACTTAGAATGGAATAAACTAGAAGGTGAATTTGTTTATTTCGTCTCTTGGGAGCTTTCTTGGGGCAGCTCCAGATTCGGAAGATGGCTCCCATAATCTCAAATGGCGAAATCCACGCCTTGTTATTAGTGCATCATTAAGGCTAACTTTACGTTACCCACTTCCTGTGTCTTATAGATTAAAGGGCGCATTATAGGCTAATAAGTTAGTAAATTAAAATAATATATTTATAAGTATAATTCCCTTACTATTATTAAATAA
>JABEEQ010000640.1:0-24911 GCA_014824365.1 Fusarium sp. NRRL 66894 | reverse complement strand
TATTCATATAGCCATGTATGCGCCCACACTCTGCCACTAAGCCTAGTCTCGTGATGTAAAGATTATATATAGGGCACTATCATGCGATTCCAGAATATGATACTTCACGACTCATACTGACTATGATCCCTAAGCCACTGCCTAATACTTTCATCTCGTTTTTTAACAGCAAACGTGCTATTAGGATCAGCTTCACTCTGTTAAGACCACCTTTATGATTGGGCGTATCTAATAGCAAAACCGTGCAGCTTCTGAGACATCCCTTGCCCGTTCTTTACAAGTAGCAAGTAAGGCGCGTCAGCTGTCTGGTCCATCAACTAAAAATAACACCCTCACAAACACAGTTCAGGCAGCAAACCAACTGCCCACACAATTGCCCAAGATAAGCTTTTCAGCCTATCTGATGAAGCCTGATGTGTAAAGAGAGCTCTAAATATATTCCCCAAGGGATAAAAGGCTCTACTCCCCCTCATGGCTCCAACTCAACATCAAAGCCACTTCCCAATCACTGCAGCGAGACTATCATTACCAGTATTTTGATGCGCTTCATATCGCTCAGCTACGGACAAAGTCTCCATTGAAAGCCCAGTGGTGATGGACTACTGTATTTGCCTCAGTGGCATAGTGCTTCGTTCACTAACTTTGTCAAGCTTCATGCCTTACCCTCGTGGCTCGACCTAGGCTGGGCTGTCCTGCTTGTTGGGGACGGTAGTGTCGTAAGGCCTGGATGAAGTAAGGTCGGGCTTGAGAATCGATGAGAAAGAAGAACACACGTAGAGGTCCTGGTATGTTGTTGGTATGTTGCTGAGGAGTTAATGATACTCGGAGTAAAGGGAATAATGCTGTGGTCACCATGATGATATAATACTGTGAGCAGGGAAGAACAAATATGAGATTGTATGAGGATATGATGAGATAGCGATATAGTCAGGGGCCGTATGAAGTCAGTCAAAGAAGAGTACTCCTCTAGAATCAAGAAACGGATTCAGTTCTGATTTAAGAGGAGATATGTACCAAGGCTATGATAGAGAAGGGAGAGAATGTGGGTAAAGGTATTTGCCTTTCAGTAAAAGACTAATATATAGATAAGAGCAATAATCGAGAAGTAGATGTGTGAGTTTCATAACAGAGTTGCAATTTGGTCAAATGAGTTTTATCTTTGGAACGTCAGGTGACTATAATATAATAATGTCGATGCCACGATCTCACTCACATGCATTCTTATCATTTTTGCAATGGTCGACTCCTTACCCTCAAGACTCCCTATATCAATGTGTAAATACTCAACGCACCACAAGTCCTAGCTAAGATCCAGTATCGCGCGTACTCCACATGCCTGCTGATCGGTTACATCTGGTTATCTAATATAAGGCTCAGCATAGTAGTTTGGGGACCGCATTATTAATGTTTTGGTTGCCTCGTCGTGCGCCAAGAAGCTGCGTTGGATCGTCGGCGGGAAAAGAGAAAGACAGGGCTATTCGTACCTAGAGTCTTCGTTTAACAAGATACTACGCAGCCTGAAGCTATAGCTCATGCGGGAAGAAGATCGAGAAGTCCTCCAACGATATCTCCTCTCGTCATTGGTGATGCTTCAAGCTACCAGCTTTCGCCATTCTTTACATGTATGGATTTGAAAGCAATAACCATCGAGTAGCAAATACTCCTATGTCTTTGAGGCATTCAGCATTGAATTAGAAAGTCTCAAAAGCTCATGGAAACAGCCACACAGATATTATTAATGCTATTGTTAAATACTTGACTTAGGGAGTTTAAAACCTTATGTATATAAAGGACCTGGAAGGTTTACAACACAACAGTATTATGAGCGATCTTCAGTGATAGCTCAACAATCCTGTACTGAGTAGGCCGGATATAATAATCTAATCAACAATAGCACAGGTTGAAGGCGAGAGCCAAGATTCACTAGCAACTGAAGCAGTGAAGAATCAGGTGGCGTGTTCAACGCCTTCCCCCCCCCCCCCGGCACACCACTGGTTAGAGAACATGACCAGATGGGCTAATGGCTGTGTTGGCAAGGAAGCACCATATATAGATCCTGGCGACAATTGTAGTAACGATCTATTGTTTTACCAGATGGGTGTTGACGGGCGAAATTCAGGTCGCTCAGCGGTGCAATATCTTGATGTGTGGAAACAACTCAAAATAGGAGGACGCGATGGCCGACGGTGGAATGGGGACTGCAATCTTGGGGGATATAGTTCAGGTAGCTAACACTGGTGTTGGAGGGAGTCGGTTTCTTGTGGCTCTGACCAAGTGGCCAGACCTAGGATGTAGGGGAGAGGAATGATATCATGACGAAGGCAGAAACGGCTGTATCACAAAGAGATTTTGGACCCTGAATTCTCGAGATATTTTGTGATCCTTGCCTCTGGAAAGCGGAAGCCAAGTCAGCAAATATACAGTTTATTCGCCGCCACAACCACCAATAACGGGGCCGAATTCGTCGTAATGAAAACCGGGCATTACAGTGGCCGTACTCGAGCACTTTGGGAGTCGGGTTGGGTTCAGGGATGATAAGAACCTGCTTCGAGCGAATCTCAAGTTGTGGACTTTAGGTGAACAACTAGAGAAATGGCGTAGTGTTGATTGTCAGCTCTGTTACATCTGCGGCGATATGGGCTTGGATAACGAAGTTGACGACTGCACCACTGCAGGTTCCGTAGGGGCCCACGGTAACTGCAGTCTCTGCACAGAAACAATATGCGGGTACATAACCATAGGACTTCGGGTGTCTGATGCAAGCGCCGAGGAAGAGAAGAATTATTGGAAGCGGGTATGCACAGCAGTAACCAATACGGGCGGCCTCTGCAGTAGCAAGCCAGCTACACGAAGGGCGATACTAACCCCTTTCATATCTAGAAAGAATAACGTGGATCTGACTATAAAGAGCCAGGGTGTCGAGTAGTTCGAACAAATGCTCCCAATGGAGAGACCTAAATACCACTACTCCTTATGGTCTTATACGTCTTGCTAGGAGAGGTGTAAACCAGCTTCTCATGCATGCTCTGGCATATGACATTTCACTCTTGCGTTGCGGCGACAGGTGTATGCAGTTCCCAAACAGCTTTTCACTTCTTAACATCCCTTCGCTAAGTTCGAACAAAGAGTGTTCCAGGCAGGACTAAATCAAAGTTGCGAACCGATAACCAATCAAATCCTATCACCTTTTTTAGGGGTAAGACCTCTGCGCCAAATGAGCCAATAACAAAAGGCTCGCGGGGCACAGAGTAAGCAAGCATCACGCCGAATTCAAAAATAAATCCTTGTTCATTGACGAATTCACAGGATTCTTGAATCAGGCAAATGCCCTTGCATTGGCTTCAAGGCCAAAGGTTCCTCAGCGAGAGTGGTAGCTCCACATGAATCATGCTAAGATTCAACACCTGTTAGATTAGAACCTAAATTATGGGTCGGTGTTGGCGCGGACGAACGGATCTTGCCACTGCCAGAAGTGGCCTTAACACCCACTATAGTTTCTCCTTTCGCGACGGCTTGAAGCCGGCGCAGGCGGCACAATCAGCCATGGTCAACCGGTCTAGAGTAAATGAGATCTAGGGGCTGCCTCTGACGTAAATTCACATTTGTAGGGGGTGAATATGCTTTCCGAGGTCTCACATGTCTGTGATCTCAGTCTTGTGCAATTCTGCTGACACCACAGAGACCCAGGGGGGACGTCCCAAACAGGCCATGTTTGGTCAATTTTCAGCAATTCTGGTGATATCACAGAGGCTGGCTACCGATGCTTGGCCCGTAGCTTTTCATACTCAGACCGATATCGTCATAGAATATAGATATCACCCATGCTTTCATGAAGGAGAACTTCCGTGGCATAAGAAGCGTCATTCCAAACCTTGGCCCGTCAGGACAGTTGCAAGTCGAGATCCTGCGCAATATCACATCTGTTCTTTCATTTCCTGGCAGCGCAGTTTCAACATGGAGTTATCCGCAACAGCATTTGTTCCAAAGCCCATTCGTATTGTCGTTATAGGTGCTGGGTAAGTATATCACCGGTTTCGACTAGGATTATCAATTAAGCGTTGCAGGATATCCGGCATTCAGTTTTTGAAAGACGCAACCACACGATTGCCAAATATTAGCATCACTGTTTATGACAAGAACAGTCAAGAAGGAGGAACTTGGGCCGAGAACAGATACCCCGGGTAAGCATTCCATTCACCAGTAACTGATCACGGGCAACTGCTGAAAGCTACAAGATGTGCCTGCGACATCCCATCGCATGCCTACCAGTACAGCTGGAACCACAATCCCCGGTGGAGCCGCCTGTATGCGGAAGCGGGTGAAATCTTAGAGTATCTCAAATCAACAGTGACCAAGTTCAATCTCCGTCGCTATATCCAGTTCAGTACAACATGCACTGGTGCAAACTGGGATGAGAACAACTCCGAATGGAATGTTACTTTGCAAAGGAACGAGACACCTAACGATGAAATCTCTGTCAAATGCGACGTTTTTATCATTGCTATAGGAAGGCTGAATAACTGGAAGCTGCCAGCAATAGAAGGCCTTGACACGTTCCAGGGGCGCGTAATACACACAGCCAACTGGCCCCAGGGTTTGGATTATCACGGCAAGGATATAGCTGTGATAGGAAATGGTGCCAGCTCAACCCAGTGTTTAGCCAGCTTACACAAAGGTGAGCCTCTCCACTGTAGAAATCCCAATGTTTACTAACAGCTCCAGATGCGAGGTCCGTCGGTAATTTTGTTCGTGGGCCAACATGGCTAGTTCCACATGTATTTTCTCGCAATGGGGAAGCGCAGGTCAATTGTAGGCACTCTCTCCTCTACTATACTGACTCTAAACACATCTAATACGGCGGCAGATCCCCAGGATTTAATCAAGAAGTTGGAAACCGACTCCGATTCGTACTTCGAATTCCGCCTACAGATCGAGAAAAAGCTAGCCTATAGCTTTAGAGGTCTCTGGGCCAACTCAAACGCGGCTCAAGAATTTACTAAGTATGCAAAGCAGCACATGATCAAGAAGATTGGGGACCCACAGGCCTTGAAGGCCCTCGTTCCTACTGATTATAAAGCTGGTTGTCGTCGCTTCACGCCTGCAGACAAGTATATCGAGGCTCTAAATACGTCAAATGTAGAGCTCATTTCTACCCAGATCAAACAGGTGGAAGGAAATGCTATCATCACCACTGATGATCAGTGGCGAACATATGACATAATTGTCTGTGGAACAGGCTTCGAGCCATACGCGCCGAGGTTTCCGATCAAAGGGCGCGGAACAGCTAACTTGTCAGATCTATGGACAATGAATGGGGGCTATGAGAGTTACTTGGCAGCAACAGTTGCTGGTTTCCCTAATCTTTTCGGTACGTGAACCCACTTACAAGATCTCCCCAAAAAGCTAAACTCTGCTTCCAAGTTTTTAATCCGCCTATTTGTCCGGTCAACGGCTCAGCGTATCCTGGAATTGAGCGTACAAGTGACTACGTTATCAGAGTCATCGACAGGCTACAAAAGGATCGCCTAAGGTCGGTCTGTGTCAAGCAATCAGCCCAAGACGCTTTCAGCCGCTGGGTTCAATCACGCATGCCAGAGATGGTCTGGGCAGAACCTTGCTCATCATGGTGTAAGCCGGCCTTTGCTACCCTTCATTTGTATTAGTTAGACTGAATAAATATGATGCAGATAAGGACACTAACAAAAAGGTTATTGTTCCATGGCCGGGAACAATACTTCACTACTACGCCGCAACCGAAATAGTGCGATGGGAGGACTATGACCTTGAGTTTGATGAGGATAACCAAAAGTTTGCAAGTTTTGGGAATGGGATTACAGTAGAAGGGTTTACTCCTGATAACATACCTTGGCTCCGACGGAGTTAAAGTATACAAGCAACATACAAGAGGAAAGGCAACATACTTCATAGGAGCAGTATCGTGACTAATATAAGTCAAAGTGTTTATTGATCTCATAACAAAATAAACCAACACTAATTAACGAATGCTTTCTTACTTCTCCTCCTACCAGTGATTCTACTGGCAAAGAGGTGCCATTTATCTATCCTATCCTATTCTATCCTACTAAAGGATTCTAATCGGGAATGGGCCACATTCCATAATGCGGTAGAATATAATCTGAGATGCTGCCCCATGCCCAGTCTCCGGCTAGTACCTGTACCTGTACCGGTAGCTCAAAGAGCTAGTAGTGCTGCTGTATACATGGCCTCTATTTACTAGAGCTGCCAGAGCCATTCATTTTGTCGATACAGCTATAGTGGTGAACTCAAGCAATTCTAATGGCAGAAGCGATCGAAGAATACAGTATTACGACGCAAATCAGCTTTCATACCGTCGATAATGCCTCTGCAAACGGTACCTTGCAAAATATCTCTCTCAAATGCTACAGGATAAATACCATGCATCTTGAACAAGGCTTAGAGTGAGATCGAGGTGAGGTAAGGCAAGGCCATTGATATGTGGGTGGAGGAACAGACGGGAGAATGCCCAAGCCTGCATTCGAGCTTTTCGATCGAGTTCCTGGGACGTATAGAAGAGTAACTCTTACGACAGTTGGGGGTTGTCTACATTACTGCAACACCCCCAACAACAACATTAAGATCAAAAGTAGATGCGGGGAACAGGAGACACGGAAGACCCCACTTTCCGCTCCTCTATCACTTTTGAGCCCTTGGCAGCCATCAGTTGGAATAACTTCAATTAACAAGCTCCATCCATCTGCTTAAACTTCTTTATTCAGATAGAGATGTAAAGATACTCATTATTCGCAATCTTACTTCTATGTCGTCGCAACTACTCGAATGGGCGATGGCATTCACCCTTTGGCGTAGCAACTGTAAATATAACAAAAGAAAGGGCAGTAGCAACACAATATTTACATAGATGAGGGACCCTGCCTATAATATCGGCACCAATACTATATATCACACCAGGCAAGTACGATAATAAGAAAGTTTAAAGAGAACGAAGAGTGACCAGTGTAACCAATATGCTAGAGAATAAAAATCAACAGGAGGGAGCCTACGCGCCAAAGACGCACAAAAGGCAACAGGGATGACTGGTTTGAGGCACTAGGCGTCCAATTGCCATCTTTGTCACATAAATGTCCATGTCTGAATAGACAATCAATTATGTATAGGCGAGCGCCTTTCGAGCGAATAACCCCCAAAGATATCTAGCCACAGCCAGCTTATGTGTTTAGTTATGGATTTCTCAGATTGAAGCCATAAAGTATTGACTTTGATAGGATTGTAGTGCTGGGAGAGGGAGGGTGCCGTCGTTGGAGGTTGATACGCCACCAAAGCGACAAAGCGGAGTGCACAGATGTACAAGTGGATCTCCAAGGACATCGTTTCGAATGGCCAAAAGGACATCACCGCTTAACTGGTGTGGATAGATAAAGATCCGGAGATGCTTCATGGCTACTGCTTTATTTGCGAAGTGCGCCCAATGCTAAAGGTCTCGGTAGATATGTGCACTCATAGAGTGGCAGGACGGAAATCGGTAACTCTCCAGGGGCTTGGAAAGTACATTTGGAACCCGTCAGAGTTAAATAAGGTATAGCTCTGAAACGATCGATCGGTATAGCATCCAGAACAAGCGGGCAATGAGGCTCGAGGGACTTCAAAGCTGCCATTAGATTGGCTCGTACATATCTTGTGGCTGAAGACGAAGGTATTTGTCCATCTCGCTAACCCTGCTGCTCGTTGCAAATGCCTTTTTCGTTCTGCTGTTGATCCAGTGTGTGTAGTGATTGTGAACGATCCGCTTGAAATATTCGCTACGCTGAGGTAAGGATCTGATGAACTTAACGATATTGTGCAGCTTCCCAATTGGGCCCTTCGAACGCAAATGGCGAAGATCTCGCTCCTGAAGACCTCTTAGGCCGTTTACATCTGACTCTAGCTCGAAAGATTCGGCGTCTTTACCGAAAAGAAACGTGCGGGCAACAAGTTTAAGAACGTGGCCGTAGCAACGCATGCGATGGGCCTTGATATCAGCCGGCCGGATTGAAGGGTCGAGCTGCCGGTAGAAGCAAGAGAGACAGGTATTGTTCGTAGTCACGTTATCAGAGATGGCCATGCCAACCTGTCCCCGATATCCCACAGTTGAACAATTTCAGACAATGTCTCGGCAAGATTCTCACCACTGTGGATACCTAACTGATGGCGTAGAGCGAGTAGTCTGGATTCTTCGTTCCCGAATTTGTCGATGAAGTGTGCAAAAACTGCCATTATCGCAAGACGGTTCGGTGATGTCCAGAGATCAAAGCTGATGTGTATTTTTGTTAGGGCTTTGATGATATCCGCCATAGACTCGAAGATCTTATGTAGCTCTCTGGTAATTGAACGGCTACTCTAAGGAATTTGAAGTGCTAGTTCATAGTCGAACTGATAGAAGATTTCCTTTAGAAACTTTTGCTCGAATATTGTGAAGGGCATATCACTGATAATGACGAACCTAACACTAAGTTCTTGTACAGCTTTAACCTTTGCCTTTGGTATTGTGCTCTGGTCTAGCCGCGGTCGTTTAGGAGTTGCATGGGACTGGAGATCGATCACGCTATCGTCACTGGGGTTTGATTGACTCGCTGAGGTGATTCGATGGGCTCTGTACACATATTATCAACCTTCTGTGGGTAAGGGAGGATCTCGCCCGAAGCGATTGACGACCATCTGATTCAATGCCTTATACATATGTAGTCCAATCTAAGAAATCTCTCTAATCATCCCAGATACCCGCGCCTCTCATTTTCTTTCGCCATCCGGGTGTACCAAGCATTCCTGCAGTATGTGCATCTTTCTGCTTGCGAGCTAGTTTGATAACATCTTTGCGATCATTAAACAATGCCAGATATCGTTGGTCGTGTTGCCGGAACAGCTCTTCGACGTATTTTAGGCGATTTGCATATAAAGGTGCCATGACACGCGACGGGTGGCTTCTGTACTGTTCGTATGATTTCATCATTTCAGCGAGTGCAATGACCGATCAAGAAAATCAGCTATTTGAGTACATATGAAAGTCATGATAAGTTTTCAGCAACTTACTGGTTGATTCGTCTTTTAGAAGCCGAATAAGCGATTTTCCGAAATTATATGCGTCAATATGAAAATACATTTCACCCTTCTCTTTCCAGTACATGGCATCCTTCAATGCGTCTTGGCCACTATGAGCCATTGTTCTTGCTATCGTGCTGGCGTTGGGATTTAAAGGTGACAAAAGTTCATGCAGGCCTAAACCTGTTGGGGCCTGCTTTATATACCCCTTACAAATTAGGCAATTAGGTAACCAATAGTCTTAGTAACTAGCCGGGTCTGCTACGTTAGTTGGAGACATAGCTGCTGCCTGATTTCACCTATTTATACCCTGCCCTGCTGCCCCCCTCGACGTTGGGCTTAACACCCTTTTCACATGACCTCACTTCGTTAACAATTACTACAATCATTAAGGTGAGTAAACGCCTTTATGCTATCACTTTGTTCACCTAATCTCTTATAGGCACGAAATCACACATTTTCGAACTCCCGAGTTCATACAAATTAATGGACCTGAAGAATGCAGAGATCTCTGCCGGGGTTCGCGCCCGTGCAATTCGTGGCGAGGACTCCAAGATCATTGCCATCTGTATCATTGACACTTCGGCATAAAGTAGCTCCTATGATAAGAGACTTGCTGAAAGGTTGAGAGGAATGACTGGCTCTAAGTCTCTATTCTTGGACCCTAGCTATAGTGGGACATTGGTGGCATTAAACTTCGATGAGGCTCATCTTTCAAACAAGGTCTTTGAAGCCCTACGGGAACGAGGCTTCAAGCCATCATACCGGCCTCTGTAATTACATGAGCCCTACTGTACCAATTACCTCCGTATCAAGTCCTAATTCACGATGTGATGGTCCGTGCCCTTTGGTGTTGGGTCCTACTCATTTGCGCCTGGTGATATTTAGTTTATCCCCTTTTGATCTCTTTGCCGCTTGTACCGGTGGCCGTATGTTTGCTCGCCTATGTAACTTAGTGGGGCCTGTATGGCCCCCTTTCGGCTGTACCGGTATAACTTTTCATGTCAATAATGTTGGTTTGGCAAGGACGGAGCCTGGAAAGGACCCTGCCAAATTGGGGGAAAGGATGCTTATATGGTGATCTCCTCCAATAACGTTATATCGTACTTTTCTGTGACTGAGAACTGGCGTGCTTCTTCATCCCAGCAGAGCCATTTTTCCGAGGTTGCAATCCTGCATCCAAGGGATATAATGCGGTCTTTACGCTCTTCTGAAGCGGATGGTAGCTCAAAATACTTCTCGTCGTCGTCTATATTGTCAGTCTGGAACCAGTCGTTTGGAAAATAGTCCTCAGAGTAAAGCAGACCTCGCATGGCAAAATCCTCGGGCAACGGACGTGGGAGCTGGTTCTTCCTCGGGAGACGGAAATGGCTCTGAATCTCGTATCCAGGCTCGCAACTCCCCAACAAAGTATTAAGCATAAAAGCGATATATTTCCAGGGGACCTTATCTTCCAGAGAGGAAATCGCTGCTGGATATCGTGTCATATGGTCCATGAAGACCAGGATGGAATGCACGAACGGTAACGTATGGATGTCTCCCTGGTGCTTAAGTACCGTTTTGATCGTCTTTGTCGCAAAATCTAGAGCGAGGTCAAACGTCTCGTCCCGGATGGCTTCGGAAATAGTGCTTCCATCCATGGTCACGTCGGTCTCCTCGGGCTTCTTGGAAATGGCCCGCATGAGGACATTGGATTCAGCACCGTAACCAAGAAGAGAGCATGCTAGTGAAATCGCAGTGTAGTGCCTGCATGGGTCAGTATGATTAGTCCAGAAATTTTCTCAACACCAACTAACCCTTTTTCCAGCCATTGCTTGGGCGACTTCTCAATAAAAGGATCTAGCAAACCCATAAAAGTCTCTATCGCCTCGTCAAGTTGATCCCGAGGCTTTCCGGAAAACAGTATACCATGGACGCGCACGAATGCAGCATCAAGCGGGGCAATACGAGTCGGTCTGCCGCTTGGTATAGAATTGAACAGCGTCATTATGCTTTCCCGTGCGCTCGAAAAAGGAATGGGAACGCAGAGGGACTTGGTATAGTAATACAGCTGCTGGAGCGCGTTGGGACGCGCCAAGATGGCGAGATGGTGATAAAGTCTACCCGTGGTAGGAGATCTGTCTGATGCTTTGCTGTACCAGTGGCGATTTACACCAACCCAAACTTCGCGATCTCTGATGTCATCGTTCTCAATAGCCATGCGATATCGACCAAGATCTCCAAGGCACTCAATCCAAGTATCTTCGAAAGCAGGCGCAGTTTCACAGAGCAAGCCCATCATACTGAAAGACAGGTACAAGAAAGTCAGCATATGCTCTCGAGAGGCGGGCAAACGATGTCGAAGAAGTTCAAGGAACGACTGAATGCCGTGCCTCCACATACGTGCAGGCATGGCATACTTCGAGGCCAATCTTTGTAGAGCAGGACTGGCGGCGGGATGTTGACTTGTAAGAAAGAAGTCATGATGTTCGTGAAGGAGTGTTCTGTGTAGTGCGATCATAGCCTGCCATTGTTCGTTGTTCAACTTTGAGTTGGTATCAGTGTTGGACGATTGTGCATTATCCACCTCCATGCACTTTGTCTCAACCATCACCAGCCCGGCGTAGATACCTTGAACTTCTGCGACAAGCTGATCCTGTGAGATAAGCCTCGTCTCTGGTTGACGCATCATCTTGGAAGTGGAATCATTATCATTGGATGGTGGTCGAGAGGACTGTTGTGCCGTAGACTGGGGTCTGTTGGCCCTCTGCCTCAGCGAACGACGGAGCCGATCTTGCACTTGACCCTGCTCCTTTGGCGGAAGACTATCATTGTAGGTCCATAGTTTCAAGGCTGTTGTGTTATTACGAGGCTTCCTCTTGTAGACCTTCCGGGAGTCATGCGGATGTGAAAGTGATCGCGGCTCTGCCTGATGGCCATTGGCACGAACCTTATTTTCCTTTGTGCCTGCCATGTTCAGCTATAACAATATATGAAGAAGATATGCCGAGCCCAATCGATATGACCTACGAAGGAGAGTTTGGAACAAAAGTAAAACGCGGATGAAATAAGTTTTGCGACAGAAAACCCAGGCATTCGTTGTTATATTATGATTATAATGGAGACAACTCGAATCCTGACAAACGCTAGTGGCAGGTTGATTGCTATTTTATAACTGGATTCTAAGAGGGTTGCTTTACAATTTGGGTTAAGCGGGAAGGTATTGGTTCGCAAAGGGAGCACACAGCCACAATGGTTCGCAAAGAGGAAACAACAGGATCCTTGGTAAGTTGACAGGGAGGAAGGCTTCATAGCCGCAGGCTTATTGCTGTCTTAGTTTGCTGCTTGGAGACGTCTAAGTCGCAAATCTTGTTATCTTTTCCTTTTTTTGAGGCTCTATAGGTTGCTAGTAATTCCCTCTGGTTGAAACGTTAACTTCCCAGCGTTGTTTCATTTTCTCTTCTTCATTTCTTTGGACCGTATAAAAGCATACAGGAAAACAACCGGCCTGTCTGTTTTGTATGAATTGCTATATTTCAACTCCAAAGTGAAAATGTGCTATAGCTGCCATAGGTCCCTCTGTCGGAGCGTAGTACTCTCCATGAAGATGAATATAGTGTTGGGGAGGGGATGGAGCAACTGCCGAGGCAATCAACTTCTACCAATCCTCTATCGCCGATACATTGTCCTTTGTACCGCATTTTCTGCAAAGATATTAGCTGTGAATGAGACCACATGTATTCTATTTATAACTCTCCGTGACGTCGTCACACTAACTTCTGGTTGATAATTGGTCGTTCTGAAATCCTGGGAAAACATGACCACAATTTACTCCCAGCTAACGCTAACCGTTGGGTTGACAGAAAGTACTTTCATAGGCAGACTACAGGTGACTTAGTCGAACCCGGGTTTCCTGTTGACGAGGCATTCATGTCAGGCAGGCTATGTGTTGCGTAGGTGCCTCAAGCACCGGCACCCACTCCGGTTTCTAGTCAGCCTGATCACTCCCCCCAGCTAGGAAGCTCCTGCTTATTATCATCCCCGTTTTCTTTACTTCCTGATTTCACACTTTTTCAGAACAATTGCGGAGGTCACCTTTAGGACTTGGCCTTGAAGCCCATGTAAGCCGCCCTCGCGTGTCATTCCACCAGTCTTGTGGGTCCTTGGCGGGAAAGAAGGTAGGACGCCCTAGTATTCAGGGATTTTGGTTTTTCTCCTCGCTCAAGGCTACCTGGCTCATCCCATTTTCCAATATTCACCCTCCGATCTTCAGATCAGTGGTAGCACCGAGGAACAGGTCCTTCCACTGCTGTCATCGCGCTTAGAAAGCATGCTGTAGGTCACTGATTCATGTAGGCATTCCAGCTGTTGTTAAAACGAACCTTGTTTTTCTGAATTGAAGATGGCGGTCAGGGTGACCTTATAAGCTGCTTAGCGAATCGGGCAGTGGGCGCATTTGTGACCTTTAGATGATTAGATGTGATGTCCTGAGTTCCCCGTTGAAGATGACGATGTGAAGCACAATCCCATCGTTTTAAATTTGCGATTGACGCTTGTGAACTAATTCTTATGGCGCACCTTACCCAGTAGAATTGGTCTGTGGGCACCTCACCGTGTCTCACTTGCCCTGTGGCATAATGGCTAAACGCCTCGGTATCCCCTCCTAAAATCGCACGTGCGAAGGGGGCAGTTCTGGGTAACCTTCTTCATGGTAAATTCTCAGGAAGTTCATCATGGCTAGCTTGGAGCTACTGCAAGCCTTACACCGTCTTGGCGTTTTAAAAACCTTTTTATCAGCCAGTATAATAGCCCGTCTGCTCAGGATGCCTGTGAGAGTTATCACTTAAATCCGTGACTATTCTAGAGGGGCGTCCAATCTTCGATATCACCCAAAAGCTCGTACTTCACGCTCTCGCTGCAAACGTCGCATTCGTCATCTCCGTATTGGTGGGCTTGTCATTCAAGGATGATAGCTATATCTCATCATGTGTATTAACTCCGGTGAAGATTGATCATCTGAATGCTTCTGGTAACTGGAGCATTCACTGTATTTCGGCATTGGATCTTTTAAATTTGCCCAGCTACCTTAGCCCCTTAACCAATACGGTAGCAGAATGTTCTCATTGGCGCACAGTTCAAGGCCAGTAGTGAAAATGCCGTGAGGTCCTTAGTCAAAAGTGAAGCTAATCGCAAACCAGGCAAGAGAGTTCTATATACCAAGCCCCGGCAAGACATAGGAGAGCACCTCACCTTGCCTTACCTATGACCTAGGGTTACTTTGGGCGAATATAAGATATCAGCCACATGTCTTGGCTGCAAATAACACATCTCTTACCGAGGACCAAGGTGCCAGAATAAAGTCCTCCCAGAGACGTGCTCAACGGGTTCGCTTGCCCTACGGCAGGTTTTAATTTAATTCGCTCTGTAAAGATGGGGAATGTCCTCGAAAAGAGACCAAGTAAGAAGAGATAAAGGTGGAAACCATAAGAGTATGCTAGCGTATGCGATTAGAGGAATTGCCAGCGATAATTATGTCTTTTAGGCAGCTAACGATGTACGGCGCGTGGTCAGCGTTAGCTCTCAGCCAGATGCAGCTCTAAATGACACTTCTACCGAAGCACGTTAAAGCCTCGCCTTCATTCGTGGTCGTAAGAATGAGTTAACTTAAATTGAATATCAGGAGCTCAGATTTTCTCAATACACATATAATCTTACATAGGCGCTTCACGGGTACCGGACCAGAGGCCCTAGCTTATATTAGCGCTATTAAGAGCTGTGCCAATCCTGAAGAATCTAGGGTAATTGAACTCCCTAAACTCTACTTCCCGCTTAATGCTGAAGACGTTTTATACTCAACGTGTGACCATATAAATTTCCTGTGGCACTATGAGGTGACTTCAAGCCGATTAATCCCGCTTCTTAACCCGTGGAATCTTTCCAGTTCGACTTGGGCAACTTTGCGCAGCTTAGACTCTTCTTCCCATGTCACCTCGTTTTCAGAAGCCGGGTAACCAACCCACTGAACAAGATATTCTTCTGACCAAAGATGTCAATGACGTCCAGGATCTTGAAGACATGATCGGATGTGAAGCCAGTCGCTTCTCTTCGCCCTCCCAGTCTCTCCCAATATTTGAAAACAAGTGTTGGAATATCCTGTTGTAGTATCCACTCTGGTTCCTTTGTCGTTTTGCCGTTAGCCCATTTCACATAAAACTCAACTGTTGACGTCTCCTCATCCAGCTCGTGGCCAATGAGACAATCCACAATATGTTTCTCTGACTCCCAGTTAACGTCGCTAGTTGCCTCTTTGTTGCTGTATGGCGGTACTTTATCGCCTTGACCGCACATCTCGTCAACAAGTGGAACAGGAACCCTGGTGTTTTTAGCTCGACTAAGCCAAAGCCGAAAACCATCGAAAACTGTTTTATTAGCATATCTACCGTGGCATCATATAGAGTTAAAATTACCTTTATGCAAGGTACAATTTAATTAAAGATAAACTAGTTGTGATCATAACAGCTGTATGATTACCAGAATAGTAGATGTACGTATTATAGATAATTTGCCGTTCTATGTAGGCTCTATCTTAATAGATACTAGAGATTGTGCATTAAAGGAACACTTCTCCTTTTATAATACGGCTGTAGACTGCATATCGTAGATAGATCCAATTTCATTTACCTACAGATAAATGCTACTATTGTCGTATGTCTGTGAAGCCAGTGAACGCAGCGGTGTCACTTGCATTAGCGCCTTGTATTAGCGTGCTCGGTACGGAGTAGGTAGTCTAAATGGAGAAGGAATGAAGGCCGATTCCGTCTTTTGGTAGGAAGGCAATCCTTCCTTCGGCTAATGCCATTTTGGTTATTTTGAGACTTGAATGTTCGGATCTTGTCAGATAAGAAGGTTTGGTCACTGGTGTGGCCTACTGGAGTGGGGACCAAGAGGAGCTGCTCATCTGTACGAATACGGGTTGACGATGAAGGCTGAGAAATTAGCTAGTTGCTGATATCCACATCCATGCGTTTACAGGCGAGTTCACAGGCGAGTTCACAGGCGAGTTCATTATACGAAGATGATAAACAAGTGAGTTTCAGCAGACGATGGCCATGAATGTTGTTGTTTAGGTCTGGGGTAGTCAAGTTGTTGAACTCGACAAGGGTCAGCCGACGGAAATTTCATTAGTGCGGTACGCTTACTAGTCCAGAATAGGAAAATGTAACGTTTAACGGCATTTTACTCTGCAACGGCCCTTAAGATCGTTCATTCTAACCCTCGTAATACAAGAGCAACGCAGATGCGAGACGAAAAAAATGTATTTCCAAGTTACCCAGGCATACAGGTACCCGATTGAGCTATATGAGACCAGGATTTCGTGCTGTAGTCTAGAAGTTCTAAGTGCTGATCCACCCCTGGATTTTAACTGATTATCTATATGCATCAATAACATAGAAATTCATTTCTTCTGTTTTTTGGGCCTTTTTGCCGTGGCCGCAATAATGCCAAGCGGTAGGTTATGAAATAAGCGAGGCCATCCGGTATACTGCAGCCATGGAGTTGTTTCATTCTGTTCAACGTCGCGATCATCAGGTTGATGTTTATGGAACTTTGGAGGCCACAGGTTTGAAAATGTTCAGGATCTCTAAAGTAGTTAATGCATCATCATAGCAAGACTGGACGACTGACAAGAATAAGGATCAATCAGTAGAGTGCTTTCTATAATTCAAAACGCGGGCACGAAACAGACGCGATCAAAATATCGATTTGCACATAGGCGCCCAGGAGGCAGTATCGCTCTGCGCCACCAAAGTAAAGCTAGCTGCGAGGGTTACAGTGAAGGAACAAACCAGTCGATGAGAAGGCTTATGACGAACTTTAAATTTTAGGATCTCCAAAACACTGTTCCTCTTTTAGTGAAAGAGGATTTTACACGGGTACGAGCCGATGAGAGGCAGTGAGTTTCCTCTTTTACTGAAAATGGGATGGACCATAGGGATGTAGGACATAAATTAAAATATATATAATTTTATATTGACCATTCCGCAATTTAAAACTGATACCGACGTCGCTCATCGAATGGTACAAGGTAATCAATACCTTGAATAACCTCAGGGTCACCAAAGACTTCTGCCGTTGGACGATCCAACCTAAAATACGACAACTTGTCAGAAAAGAAAGCAAGTCGTTCAATACCCTCCGGTGCGAATGCGGCCTTTACATGCCGCCTGGATTGAAGTTGACAAGAACGAGCTTCTCTACGTCGAAGGAAAGAAAAGAGTTCAGAGACAAGGACGCTCTCTCCTCCGAAATCGAGCGCAAAGAATGCTCTTACAAGTCTCGCACCACCAGGCTTGTCCTGACTGTCCATGAAGCTTGCCAGCTTGATCTTACGGGTCCGCAGCGCTCCTAGGCCAAGCCAATCCTCGCTATAACAAGACTCGAACATGTCTCTCCAAAGACCATGCAGATCCATGCAAGTCACTTCCTCCGTCACCTGAAAAGGCACGTAAACAACAGCAAAAGGTGTCCACCTTCCAAGCCGTACCATCGAGTCAAGGATGGATGAATCATAGGAAACCCAAGTCTCATGCTCGTCCTGATCGCATTGCCGACCATCATTCTGCTCATCACGAGCAAGACTCGAAGAATCCATTTCTTCCGACATCCCGGCTACAGAAACCGAATGGAACAAGAAGGAGGTTCGATCCCTATCTCACGCGGCTGCGTACCGTATCAGCATACAACGAAGACAACTTCCAGCCTGCGTTGCTTACGTCTACGACGAAGGCAAGGGCCCATATGAGCCCAAACGTCGGTTTGCACCAAGCGCTGCCACCTCACGGTGTTCACAGAGAAGGACTCTACTGAGTCACAATGCTAGAACACTCACTGCCCGGTTCGTGCTTTAGCCATACGGCTGTAGCTATGTCCTGGTTCCAACCTGAACACAGACGTCGAGTAACGATAAAGTCAAGTTCACGTAAAGGGTGACCAAAGGCCAAGCCAACATGAGGGACGAGTTCACCAGAACATTGTTTCGCTCCACGGAGAAGGGCGAGGACCACTTTTGAAGTGTCCTTCCACGTGTCGGTGGATACCACACAAAGGTTATCCCTCTCATGATTCGTTGCTATCCAAGCAACCAACCAAATGGGTCCCTTCAATTTCCCATTCCGTCCACTCACATACGCTAAACGCTATTCGCTTTCTTACTGGTGCCTCAGGCCACTCCTACGTTCGTGGTCCTTTGCTATTATCTTAAAATGCGGGCGCCTTTTCCGCTGATCTGTGGTTCGCATATTGGTGAATGAGGCTCTGCACCAGGATGAATCGCTGTGAGGGCTAGCCAATTTCCCTATGTGGGCGCTTGAGCTGTGTTCCACTCTTCGCATATTGAGGGGTAAACAGCTCAGCTTTTTCATTTTCCACCATTCACCGCCACTATTTACCACCACTATGGAGCTCAGCTGGACCTCGCTACTATTAACAGGTATCGCTCGCAACCCGTTTTGGAATTCCAATTGCGTCTATCATCGTCTCACGATGCTAATGCCCTGCGGTGAATAGACTCCACCACCTCTTGCCCAGCAAACAGGTACCTGGTCAGCTAGGCTGTATAGCACTTCTGTACAAGATCATTCACTTTTATGACCAAAGGGAGCAACAAGAAAACATATCTTGAAAGAGCTTTTGGCATTCTGTTTTGAGGCCCTACCTTCTTGCGTCAATCGCGACAAGGGGTCCACTTCTCGTCATACTGGTCCATGCCGCATTCGATTACTCTCGCGCTTTTATGCTTCTCTGACAAAGTCAATAGACTAGGTTAGCAAATTACTAGTAAAGCGAGAACGAGTTTCCAGCCGCCAACTGAATTTGTTTAGATAGTCTTGCTGGGTGCCAGCGGAATCCGATGACGCAACGGGAAACACGCTCTACAAATTAGGGTTATCGATTGCAAGATTTGGATGAATTTCATTGTTGGCTGTTTGCCCACGTCACAACTTACCATGCATGCATGGTGCACATTCCGATTGCCTGATGACTAGCTTGAACGGACTCCCGCATATGCGACATGTGCACCAGAACCAAAATCACGATCACTAATGAATTGAAGATCTTCCTGCTGAGCTCCCTCCGACTACCAGTATATCATAATAATACAGACCATACAATCTCCCATTTTCCTTTATCCAACCCTCATTATCGCCAATCGGTCAAGTCATCACATTCAAGTACAACCCAAGCGTGGCAATAGACCCCAATGTCTACGTCGTTCGAGCCGAGAGTCGGCACTCCATTCGAACCCCTCAATCCTTTCAACCAATACTTGAACGATTCCGTAAAGGCTATTCCAAGATATCTTTTCCGTGTTTCAGATCCCTCATCGTATGGCATAACGAGTCGGGCCGAGGTATGCTCACCAGCCGCCCAAGCCACGATTATAGAGGCTGTCGATCTCTACAAGATGCCGACCGAGGAGGCCGCCCAAGCTCTCGGTGGCCACCTGTGGTGGAACTGTACTCCTTCTGGTCCAGGCGCATGCAATCTCATGTCGTGGACCAGCTCTCTTCTTATCGCCCTCCAGTACGGCGTCTATCGACATAGAAGTCTACAGAACCCTCACGAGATGTCTGGAATCAAAATTCTAATGGTCGACACTAGACAGTTTGATCGCAACGCCTTCGCTCGTGATCTGCAGATCCTTGCTGCTTTCAAGGAAGTCTCTGGGGAGCATAAATTAGGCAGACTTTATGAATGGCGCAATGGTGATCTACTTTCTGGAGAATATTTCTCTCAGAGAAAACTTGTCATTGATCCCAAGAGATCTTGTCAGGTTTCTTTGGAAGACCTCGTGACTCGAGGTCTCTTCAGCGTCTCCATTGGGCTAGGCGACCAGGAACACTGGTCTCGATGGATCAGACGAGTTGAAGAACTACGGAGAGAGATGTGTTACCAATCAACGCAATTGACTGCTGTAGTCATCAAGACAGCCGTGAGGGTAGCCATGGCTTTTGAGCCTTTCAAACTACCAGCAGCCATAATGCTCCTCAGTCTTAGCCCGTATAACTTCTTCAAAAGTGTTTCAGCTATTTTCGAGGAGTTAATAAAAAATGGATTCGGTAAGATTCAATCCAAATTAATCCTTTTGACGTGCCTATACATCGGGACTAATAATCAACGTAACTAGAGAAGGAATTGCGACAGAATGCGGCCTTTGCTCAGTTCACTCTTGATAGTTATACAGCCAGGTTACCTGAGTTACACAGGTGGAAAGATTTGTATATCTGCATTGCTGAACAGTTGACGCTGAATGGCCATGAATCGCGACGAGGGGTGGAAGAGGTTGACACTGAGAAAGACAGCACGAATGATCTCAACGACGCGTTTTCAGGTTTGAGTATTTAATATTTCGCCACACAGAAATAAGAAGGTATCACTAAGAGGTCTTCTGGTCAACTGCAAAGCTCAGGTTCAGGTTCGGATTTTGTTTTAGCCACTTTCTCTTTGAATGTCACAGCCCTCCACTTCGTACCTCGCCCCACCTCCGTTAGTCATCACAGCAGTACAGACATGGTCGTCAGATAAGTATGAGTAACCAAAACATATGCCTGTGTACGGACCTGACGCAGGTAACCCAGCGATGTGCATAGACCATTGTTGTTGTAATTCGTCGAATTACCACCACGACTGCGTACAGTAGTAGGACTGGCCTGCAGAAGAATGCTGCTGGGTATAGACCTGCCGTTGGAGTCGTTATCAGTGCATATTATAAGTAGCCACAGACGATGCTCGGCTTCCATGACACCATTGCTGCGTCGCGCCAGTTTGATCGTCAACCTGTCGCTCACTCTTCCCGATACTACTGATCCACGAATAGTGCCGAAGCAACAAGAGAGATTGCTGAAACCCACAATAGAAGCTTTGAGGTTGTAACACGAGCCCGAAAGGATGATTGATGATGTAGTATTAGTAACGTTGAACCAGATGAGGCAAGACCCGTATGAGAAACCAGCGAAGCAGATGATGGGTCAACTGATATACTGGAGGCATCGCCAGGCTTCCCTAGCCATACTTACATCCAAAGATAATTGAAAGAGCCTTACCGCTGTCAGCATATCTCGCCACTTGATATGATATATTCATAGACTAACGAGAAGTTCAAATCTAGATGACCTTAGACACTGGCATCCCGCCATCCTCCAAATGTTCTACAGATTTTTTGTCTCTGTTGAATTTACACGTTGTGATACCAGATGACCCATCGTGAACACCAAGCACATTAATCAAGCCGCAAGAGGAAAATTATGTCTATTCCAACTCGATATTGATGGTTGGAGAAGAGATACCGGTACACCGTAAGAATGGGAGGTTATTATTATCACGAATGCCTATAAAGTATTAAGACTTAAATCTACGCGTCCAGCATGAAAGTATTGCTTTGTTAGAGTAGTTGCCTAGAAATAGGGGTTGTGTCAAGAAGATATGGGCCATGACCAAGCCAAATATTTATTGTACAAATAGACATGCCGTCTATGAACATATAATCAATCTCAACATCTGTAAGGACCTTTACATCGCCTATTATGTTACAGTAGCAGCGCTTATCCCTTCCTATTCTCATACAAAAATACCAGGGTATCATTTGCACGTAGTGAGGAGTATACCTCACAATGCAATAAAATACTTACTATCGGGTTAAGTGCGAAGGAAGTAGCTTTCAACGCCGCGATCTCTGAACCCGTCATTGCCTGGCGGTGGCTAAATCACAAAGTTCGCAGCGAAGTACTTCACGATACTTGGAACGGTAAAGGTGCTGGCGGCATTCACCGCTATTCGCAGTAACTATCCTGGATGTAGTGGTGTTTGCGTGTTCTCGTATTACTGGAAAGATATGCTTGGAGCAGCATCTGGCGACACCATTTCTGACCCCGGCGAGTACACTGTGTTGGCTCAGGTGGTCCGCATGAGACGACTTTCCTTTGCCCAAATTTTTAGTCTTGCCTTGTTATCCTTTTTATCCTTGCCCCCTTCGTATTTTCGTTTGCGGTTTCCTTATCGAGATCCTCATGATTGGCGCGAATATATTTGACAATGGATCGAATCAACTTCGTGAGCAGCGCTTCCTACAGGGCGCAGTTCCAACCAGTCAAGATCGGACGAGAGCGACCTTAATGACCATTCTCTCCGGCCTCTGCTGGCCCTAGGAGCCTTGGATGAGAATCATATCTCAGTCCTTCATTGGTGGGCAATGTGGTCCAGCTCTCGTTTGGTTGGTAGCTATTTTGCTCGTGTTGTCCGTGGTATCTTCCTTGGAAGGATTGATCTTGTCTCTGATGTCTTGAGCGATTCCATTCCATTCGCTGGTGATTGAAACCATACGGCGCCTGCTCGTCTATTCTGTGTCCCGACACATGGGGGTTCCAGTAGGCTTCTAGATTATTAGTGTCGAATTCATGGTCATAGTATCCGTATCCGCCGCCTCGGTTGCGTTCCTGTTGTTGCCCTGTTAAATTCTCGCCCAAATCCCTCCTACGATCATGATTATAGGAGTGAGGAACCATTCGCTGGAATCTCGGCGCGTTCCGTTGGGGAAAATACCGGTCATTCTGATAATAGTGTCCATGGCGTTCATAAGGCCAGTTATTGGGGTAAAAGTCGTTCCGCTTATCGGCGTGTTGCTGACCCCGCCAGTTGCTCTCCTCTGTGGTGCGGAGGTCATTGTCGGTGCTGTGCAAGGGCTCGTCGTAGGACCCTCCTTCTCGAGGATAGCTATTTTCACCAACCAAGTGGACTTTTTGAGCGTTTTCTGTACCTTCTTTCCTTCTGAACGCTTTTCTCTTTTCCTCGATCATTTTAACGTATTCGGACAGAGTATCAGTGCTTGTAGGGGAGTTTACGAAGACTTGTAGATCCGGATCGAGGGCGAGATATAGCCTCATTAATAGGTACTCGTTTGACGTTCCTCCACACGCTTTCGCTGCTCCGAAAATCTTGTAGGCGAATGAATGGATGGAGGCGTCACCCATGATATCTTGACGGTCGAATTTGGATGTCTCAAGTATGTCAACCGCATCAGAAATGTCCAGCCTAAATTCTCTCTCAACAGCCTGCAACATTTTTTCTTTCGAGGCCTGCAGTTCCTCCCTATCATTTTGACTTAGCTGGGAACGCCACCAACCTATAGCCGGTCCTCTCAATAGCGTCCACAGATTCCGGGTGACTATATGCTGTTCACTGGGGTTGATCCTAGACCAGTTATCATCAACGGCTTGTATCCACGAATGCACGTCCGAAAATACATTATATTCTCCTCCCCAGTATGTCTGCTGTTGCGGACCAAGTTTTCTTTCTTTTGTCGGTTCGAATATTCCGAGATCGGAGATTTTGAAATTGAGTATGTCGCTTCTGGCGATTAATACGTTGTCGTAGTATTTCGGGGTGTGATTTTGTTGCTCTTGTCGCAACTCAACAGGTAGGTTGGGTTGACGTTGGAGATTCCCTACGGAGAAGGCATGTGCCGACCCCCCAAACTGTGCTCCTGGAACTGGCGGCCACTCTCGGGGTGTCGACCCCCCGATATGAGTAGGCGTTTGGGGGTGCCGCTGTCGGTGTTTGCTCATCGGATGAGTGATACCTCGTGTCCGCCCTAGGGTAGTCCGTCCCTAGAGGCGGTGTCTGCGGGTTTCTATGATGAGGTGATTGTTTAAACTGCTTTCTCATAGACAAGTGCTTGGTTGGTTGAAACAAGGACGATTTCTTAGTACCAGCTGTAGTAATCGGTGTCGAAGCAGTTGGCTGTGCCCTGACTTGAAGGCCTCTCACCATTTCTTGTAACGCTTCCATGTCTTGTCTCTGCTTCTTCAATTGCCTGTTCTGCGCTTTAAGGAGCTCCGAAACTCCCTTCCATTCGCCCCCGTATTGGGTATTGTCATGATTTGATTGAATTGTGGGCAGGACTCTCCTTTGGAGCTCTCTTGGGTGCTGGTTTCTCACTTCAGGCCTGACGGGCTCTGGGCTCGTAGAAGACCTAGTGTCGTCGTCATCGCTGCTTTCTTCCTCAGAGGAATCTATATCGGGCTTTTCAAGCTCTGATGAAAAAAGGTTGTTCTTCCGGGCTGTATTAAGCGCTCTTTGGATGATTGACCATTCTTTAAACAGCGATGCTGCGTCGAAATCGCGGCTGGAAACAATACCTTCGATTGGTTTGGATTTACGGCATATTCCCTGTTTATCCTCGTCATAGTCATAGGCGGCAAGGACGTTGAGTTCTTTGAGTCGGCTGTAGGGTTCGCTTTTAGAACTCCATTTGCTCGTTTCTTCCTTGTACTGCGGGTTTTGGAGAATGAAGGTTCGGAAATTCCGTACTCTACTGAGTAATGCTCTTGAAAGTCCCCTGCTGTCGCTTGGTTGCCTGTCGACGATAAGTCCAGTTTTTCGCTCCTGAGTGGAGTTTCTTCTCTCTGTTGGAGAATCCTCAAGTTCCGACTGACCCGAAACTGAGCTAATTTCTGTGTCGAAGGGGTTTATGGAGTCTGGAGTCTTTGACTTTATGCTATCCGTCTCCTGTAAGTCGGACTCCACGCTCTCAGTGTCAAAGGAGGATACACTCGACATAATCGAAAAAGCAAGTACTGCTGCTTAATAGAATAGGGCCTTGGATAAGGTAACGGATTAGTCAAGGTCGATGAATGCAATAGATTTAGTAACAAATTCTATAATATAGATGGAGCTTATATGTGGTTTGCCTATAGCACTGAGTAGTCAAAGTTCGGGAGTAATGTTTGCTGATTTGCTAACGTGTATGATAAGTGAGTGGAACAGACAAGGGTACGGAACACTTCAATTTTATACCTTAA
>JABEEQ010000637.1:0-77017 GCA_014824365.1 Fusarium sp. NRRL 66894 | reverse complement strand
GGCCGAAAGAGTCGGTGATCTACAGTATCTCGATCGTTTCAGGGCGATGCAGAATTGGCTGCATATTCCGCCTTTCAGCTCTTCACTGTCGCCTTCAGCTTCCCAATTAAGGAAAGATTGAACAAGACGACCCAGTAAGGAATCACCAGTACGTCTGAGGCTTTGGTGATCACGACCCATAGGTTCTCTGTCAGTTTCGGTCGAACATATTCAGTTGCCTCTTTCCTACCACTGCCCTTTGATATGAATACTTGGCTGCAAATGAATGACACAACTTCTTCAACTGTAGCTGGCCTTATACCTTTCGTCGACCAGGATGTTAATATGATTCGTCGAGACATTGAGTGTTTCCCGTGCGATCTGTTAGACTTGAGACAATACAGCCAAGATACGGCTTTCGTAGTGGCTTGCGGGCTCACCGAGCCTTCGTCATAGCTGAGCTGGAATGTCTCGGGACGATTAGTTGCCGATGCAACCGCATCGAAAACAAATAATTCTACTGATCAATCCTTCACCGCTATCCTTTAATAAAATAAACTTCAATATGATCTGATCCGAAGTGCGTATGTCATAGTTACAATTTCAGAGCGGCTTAGAAAATGACGAGTCTTGCGACGTAGATCAAGGGCAATGTCAACAAACATTAAGGTGCCCTACATCCTGCGCCTGATACTCATCTTTGCCCAGCGGAGTAAATACCTCCAGTATGCAAGGAACCTAAGAGCTCAGCAGAGTGCCTAGTTTGTTTGCAACGTCATTGAATGAAGGATTAAAGATTCCGATAGAAACTTGCAATATCACGGAGCAACCATTCTAGACCCTGTAGACACCACTTTAGGCCGTCCAGACTTCTCAAGGAATGTTTCTACAGCCTGAAAAAGCTCATTGTCTCGCCTTGGTGCTGCAACAAGATTGGCAACCACTGGCAGATACTCAGTCTGGTTGCTGATCTTGGAATGACACGGCACTTCTCCGATTGGTATCACGACATCGGGAGCCCAAGAATTGGTGGAAGAAAGAGTTGATCACAGGCAGACTGATTCTCGGGCGATTCGGTTTTCTCATCGCGATGAACAGTTTCAACTTCAGCGACATGAAGAATGACAAACGTCTCGAAGTTCTCGTCCCCAAATAATTGTTCATGAAGCCACTCCCTATAAAGAAGTATTCGTCGGCTAGCTTCTTCATGCTCAGCGTTAGAAACGGAAGCATCTTGAGCCCATCTTCGTTGAACAAAAGGAATCACATACGGTTGCTGACCATCATGTTTATCGGTGTATACCCTTCTAAAGCTATCAGTTGAGTTGTAGAACTGATGATAAAACGTTCTCTGGATAATATTATGAAGATACTCCTCAACGTTATCAGGAGTCTCTGACGGGTGTGACTGCTGCCAAGAGCTTTTGATGGTGAATGGGACGATCGTAGCTGGAAGATAAGTTTCCATATCTCGTATTAACGAGTTGATAACCGTCATTTGGTCCAAATTTTCTGTTGGAAGGTAATCTAGTGGATAGATGAGACGATATGGTCGCTTCTCGACCGGAGATGACGCTGCAATCCAAGTCTTCGCAACGCGTCATAGACATCAAGGCCTCTCGCAAATACACAAGGCGTGTCAAACATGACATAAGTCTTAATGAGACCTCTCAACGATATAGAATCATGGGAAGGCCTGAATTGCCAAACACCATTCGCCAAAGCCGGTCGACGACCACTTCCAGTTGTATCACTACCGATCGAACAATCAAGCCAGTCATAAGCCGCCACAGCAGCAGCACTCCCACTGCTACTTCCCACAGGTGACAGATAACCATCCCCTCGAGGGTTGAAAGCTATTGGATAGTCGACGGCATCCGTGGGTTCTTCTCGGGCTATCATAGCACTCAGCTTTGTCAACCCCAGTATATGTGCGCCGCCATTGATGAGAGCCTGAATTACTTCAGCTGTGAAAGCTGTACGCTCGCTTATGTCGTAATAGGCGCGATTGCAAAGCGATATTTTCATTCCACGGAGGAAGAAACAGTCCTTTACTGCAATACGGAGGTTTGGAGGAGAATTGGTGACGAGTGTCAGTGCTCGTGACGGAACAGCAATTGTAAGACAGGTATCTGAGATGCCAGCCACCCCGAGCTGTTCAAACTCTGTCGATGCTGATCTTTGGGACATCAGTGACAAGTCTGATCTTCGGAGGACATGATACTTACACGTCCGAGTTAGGTCTCAATGAAGACAAGAAAGATCCCTGTGTATCATCATCATACAAGCGACAGACGCTGGAAAGTGTCTGGTTAAACTAGAGGTAAGGACCTGGAGCGGGAGACGTTGCATCGTCCTCAATCAGGATATCCAGCCACTGCAGGCCTAGTTCTTGAAGATATTCCCAATACTCTTCTTGGATGATCTGGCCGCGATGCGGGGTCATGATGATGACACCGGAAAGGAACAGGTTGCGGTGATAAACATCACAGCCGTCCAGCTTGTCTAAGTACGTCTTCATCCACTCCTTGCTGAGGGGTACACCGCTATTGTTTGCGAAGACAGTTGCGAGTAGGGATCTCGGGGGGGTGTTGACTCGTGGCTGGAAGCTTAAAGCCAAGCTTCTCGCCTATCACATCAGCCCGTGCCTTTATCCAACCAATAAATTCTCATGGACCGTTCGAGGTGTCTGCCTTATGCCCAAGATCACCGAAGGATCTAAACAAGAAAAGCTTGAGTTATTGATCATCTCCAATCGTACCACTCAGAACCCTGTGAACTCTCAACTCGACAAGCTAAGAGCTGTAGTCAGACGGCACAGACCAAGCTAATTTTCAGCTTTAATCTGAGAGTGGACCATGATCATCCAACTTTCTATTTGAAACCAGCCTTATGCCCCTTGATGTAACCTCATGTACATCACCATACCACTTTGAGCTACGAGTGCGAGGGGCGCGACTGTCGAGACCGCGATGGGCAAGTCGACGTACTACGTCGTATGGCTTGCGATGGTCACCTGCGACTAGTAGCGGTGCAATCTTACCCGAATACAGTCTGTCGGTCTGTCGGTTAAGTATAAAGGACCCCGACTTCCGCTGGGAACACCCTTTAGACTCTCGTCCTCGCCAAGCTGCCTCACCTTATCTCCTCTGTACCCCATTTGACACCAAAGCCACTGCTCAATCTCTCATCATGAAGTTCACCACTGTTCTCCTCCTTCTCGTTCCCCTTGCCGCCGCTGGCCCCGCCATCAGCACTGCCGAGGGTCTCCCAGACCTTGCCACCTCCGGCGAAGACGGCTATAGCCTCTCCCATGGTGAGGCTCTTCAACTCGCTGCCAAAGTCTGCCCCGCCAAGTTCCCCCGAAAGTGCTCCATCGGCAACTTCTGCTGCCGCACGAAGAAGTGTTGCAAGAAGGAATGCTGCAAGAATACTGCTAGATACTGCAGTGCCGGTCGATGCTATCGATAATGTTAATGGATAGGAACGAAAGATGGTGGTCAGGTGTTATGGACTGAGTTTGATGGTATACGCTGATGCAGACCTGCAGGGATGATATAAATGTATATAGTGTACAGAATTATGTGTGTTTTGGATGGAATTGCAACTTTGCCTTGAGCGACAGCATTCCGATCTCGTCCAAAGAAAGATCATTTTGAAGCGCTTTAGTCCGGTTCAGACTGAAGGACTTGAGAAGCCAGCCTGAAATCCATAGTGTTTCATCGAGAGAGCTTTTGATAGCATGTGTCCCGCAATGTGCTCAATCGAGGCAGTTTCTGGCTCCTGACTCAACCAGCAGAGTAGAATACCGCCTGTGAAGCCATCCTCCCACTCCGCCAAATGGGTCGTCCTTATCACTCGCTTCTTTCCTTCCATCAAACGTGATGACCTGGAGTTTGAGGATCGCCACCTGCCTCACCTCATCCAGCTCAGCGCGAATCTCAACAAGATTATCAACGTCCTTGGGAGATGGTGGTGACTCATGAGGGCCTAAGCAACCTCTCATCGTGATGCATGTTGGTGTTTTCGTGAGAACCACGAAATGGTTCGTGAAATACGTGCCTATGGCATGTCAGTAGAGAACAACACCCAAGATCAGAACATCATACCGGGCTCATAAGTTGATTCCAGGAGATCCTTCTTCTCCCATAAGTCATTCTTATTCTTGTCGTTCTTGAAGAATGTCATGATTCTTCTTTGGATACCATATCCTGACCGCCATTAAATTAACATCATGTCTGGAATACCAACATTTGTGAACCTTACCAAATCCACCCCACATTCCTGCAATGAATCTCTCAATCAACTTGGTTCCTCCATTCTTTGCATCTTCAATAAGTGCTTTATCCAGCTTGTCGAATCGTATTTCCCTGACACATGAGTCGGTAGACACGGGTTTATTCCAAGGATTGATCTGCTTCAATAGAGAATGCTCGAACAGCGATCTGCCATTCTCGGGTCCAAAGGGTTCAAAGTAACATTTCCGTGTGACGAGGTGAAAGCTTGCTGCGCCGGTGACTGAGACTGCAGCAGCTACTTTCGCGGCAAGAATTAGTCGTTGGCGGAAAAGAGGCGATATCCAAGGCATCATGTAAGTTTTACACTGGAGTAGCCGGGCTTGAAAAAGAATAGGAGAAGTTCAGAAGAAATAAATAAATACTGACCCAATTTCGGACTTCATTGAATGCCGAGGTCCGGAAAGGCAATGCTTATATAGATCTGAAACTCCACATATTTGGAAACATTTCCATAATTAACGGTTGCTTAAACGAATTTGATGTTAGCAGCTCCAGTCTGTCAAGATTTGGCAACATTTGCTCGATTTGATTGGATCGTCATATGTCCCCACCGGTTATTTCCCGCTGACGAAGTGAATTTCCCGCTCATCTAATCTGGCCGGGCAATCTTGCTAACCCTATACCTGGGATTTGAAGATGACGTTTACAGCGTCGACTACAGACTGCGATATATATTGAAGCCATTCCCCTGCTCATCATTTTCGCTATCGAATATTTTTTCCGCTAACACAACTACACTTTCACCAAGGTGCCTTACACATTAGTGCAAGACAATCATATTTATGTCACACGCTTATCAGATGTTTATATACCTATGATCTCAGTTGTTAGTGCTCTATTATGAACTAGTAGCAGCACTTGACGTAAAACTAGGCATGCCTATATAAAAATGCCCTTAGTGCGTTTAACGATTAGATTACTAACCTTGGCATCTATGTAATCAATAGAGAAGCCATCTTCAACGAACCTGACAATGCCTGGCTTGTTTTCAGATTCCAGCAGTCTCGTCAATCCATCATCAAGCGTCAGAATAGGATAGTGTTGACAATGAGGAAACCCACCTAACGCGTCTAAACTTGTACGTACCCATCCTCCTCGGTAAATCGAATTTCCAGAGAGTCGAGTATCAGTTCGCGCCGTACCTTGCACGCTTCTACGGACCAGTTCTGTTCGTGATAGGAGTCGCTTCCGTGATTCTGAACGGGCTGCAGGCCGTAGTCTCGGTCGGTACGGAGGGCAGGGGTGGTTGGATGATGGTGGTGTTCTGGGTAAGTATTGGGAAAGTTATTACCTCATGCAGCTTTCTCTTGTGTTTCGGGACCATCTTGGTGTTCAAGGTAGCGAAAGAAGGTAAGGCAGATAGATGATGAGATAAGCCCAGAATGATTTAAATATTTTGATAAATTTATAACATACATGCGTAGCGAGTAAAACACCGCAGTGCTATGAGTAGTTACCAGAACATTATAACTGGATCATGAGCAAAGCTCAGAAAATGACACCACCAGATCTGACCATTGCCTATCCACTCCCTGCTCAATTGGCTTTTCAACCTCGTGCAGTATCTCACCTGCAGAGACCCCAAAGCGCGGTCTTGCTGTAGAAGGACAATCGTGTACTTTGCATGAATTTCCTTCCATATCAGGCCTTGAATCTTAAGCTTGATTAGGAGTGAAACTGGGTTTTGTTGTGCTTCCACTTTTCAAGGTTCGAACTTGGAGTACTGAGCTGTCCACCACCTTGTCCAGTAAACATCCTTGAGGAATGACAGGTATTTCTTATCACAGTCGTCGAGGTAACCTTGGACAGGCTGACAATCCGGGCCAGACACAAGACAATGACTTTCCGAGTCATGGTAGATTATAGGTTCTATCCTACGCTTAGCTGTATTGCAAGTACGATGGCGATATATCCGCTCACAAGCCACGGTCAGAACCATAAAGATTGACGGTGTCCATCGACACAGCGGAGGATATATGCTGCTCCATGCTTGGTCGGGCGTTCTCCGTCTGTAGTAGGAAAACCCCTGCAAATATTAAAAGAAGTCCACAGATTGACGATAAAGTGTTGACGATGCCGACTGTAGTGAGTCCTCCGAATAGAATAGATGATGACAAAAGAGTCGCAGTCGTAAAACTTATGTAGTACAAGGGATTGACGCTGTGGCCGATGGTCAGCAAATTCCGCATACAGGATGATAAGATTTACTTACATGCTCAAAGGAAACAAGGCAAGGGCCTTGTTGAAGTAGTACAGCTGGATGATAACACAGACTAGCATGAACACCATAAACCCATAGGTGGAAAGATGGGAAAACTGATCATCGCCAGCCAGTGTAAGCTTCAGAGCAATACCGAATGCCTTGATAGCAACGATCGCTATTGATCCAACGGCTGAGCAGACAGATAGGTATACTAGAGGGTAGCTCTTCCCATAAGTTGGCGCAACGCTGCGGATCATGACTATTGAGAATGTGATTACAACGCCCATGTAAATAAGGTAACCTAAAGAAGGTTGTTTTAGCATCAAGGCCAATTTAATCTGCCGGTGTATTACCTAGCTCAACGGCGTGCTGCGAGATCTGTTCAATAGTTCGGATGTCCTCGTTCGGTGGTGCATGAAGGACAATCTGAGTGGTGCCGAGAAGGCAGATAAAGACTCCGATCTTGCCCAAGACCCCGAGTGTCTCATTCAGGAAGTATCGTCCTAGGATAGCTCCAGTCAGGACTGAGATAGCCCCAAAGGGAGTCACAAGAATAGCCGGCGCAAAGGCATACGCTGCGAAGTTACCAAGCTCCCCGATGGCCACTTTACTCTTTTTGTTAACAATGGTGGCAAAGAAACAGCGACGTCAGGTCCTTCACTTACGCGCTGCGAATCCAATCCACCAGGTGGGGGTTTTTAAATAGCTAGAAACTTGTCCTCTCAAGGCATGGTATTGACTTGTATCCTTGAGGCCCTATCAGAACCCAAGTATCAGCCAACGGCACTTATCTTCACAATTATCTTGCCTGGTATTGCCAGCTAAGTGTGCTCGGCGCAGTTGCTTGCATTACCATCTTGGTTATAATAAAACTTGCACCTATTCGGTAAATACCGGCATTAGCGAGTGACTCGCCCCATAGTGATGGTCGAGATGTTCATATACCAATGATTGAGTTTGATACGATAGCGAGTGCCATCCCAAAGTATCTATACAACATATCGCTGTCAGCGCTGACGGGCACGGGTGGGGATTATTCAAGCGGCGATTCAGCATACTTTTCTTCTAACATGGTACAGCGGGTTATGGTTCGATGGGCAAGGTACGGAGCAATGCAAGAAAGTTGTGTGTATGTAGAGAAGTAGTGTTCAGCCTGTTATGGTGGAACGACTTGGTTTTACTTGTGCACGTGCACTCAAAAAGCCGGAAATTAGTCCAGGGGTTCGGTTTCCGTTTGGCTCCGGGAACTGGAGCTTCACTACTCTGTACACGCCGGGGGGTCGGCTGCTGCAAACCGAGACATTGATATAAATGTAATTACCAGGCATCCCGCTTATGCAAGCGCCAGCCTGGTTGTACGCGGTTGCTTTTTTCCGCGATGAGAAGTTGTGAAAAACGAGCACCTGACGTCAAAGCCAGGTTGAATCCACAAATTCTACTGACTCATACTCTTAAAACGAAAAGCTTGAAGTTGTCGATTCCTGCACATCATGAGAAGCTGCATACAGTAATTGTGATCGACATTGAGTTCTAGCGGACCAGATGGTGAAGCAATATGTGGTCAAGGGAGGATCAAGATTGCAATATCTAGTGTAACGACGGCTCATCTCGTATGCCACTCCGTATGTTGATGAATTGCATTCTCGTTACTGTCTCTCTCTATATACCGATGGGAAGACGCGACACGGCCTGCACATGGCACACTTTGAGTCATCAATCAAACTGCTTGGACACTAACCAATACAACCAGCAGTACAGCAGCTAGGTACACCATCCGTAGGAGGGGAGAAGGTGTCATGGTAAATCGCAATTCGTTCTATATCATCATTTATGTTGTCGAGGTTTGTAAATTAAGCAGGTCAATCTCAGGGTTGCTGCGTCGCCGAACAAGCACTTTGTTCTTCGGATCAGTTCCCAAAATAAAACCGCTCTCGGTACGCTTTGGTGTGAAACCAGGTGCAAACTTCCAGTCATAATTGATGAGTAGATGGCACAGCACGACTTTGATCTCGTTTGACGAAAAGAAACGCCCAGGACAAGAGTGCTGGCCGTGGCCGAACCCGAGGTGTGCCGGGCCTGTGCTCACAAGGTGTGACTTGGCATCTAGTCCGGGCTGGCCTCGCATGCGCGCAAAGCGGTACGGGTCGAACTCGTCAGGGTTCTCGTAATGCTCGCTATCAGCCATACCTGACGGACCGTACGAATCAATAGCGCATCGCTGGCCCTTGCGCAGAACACAACCGTCAGGTAGCTTAGTATCCCGTATGGCTGTGCGCTGCATCGCGACTGTGAATGGGTCAGCAGCTTGTTGTAGTATCATGGTAGCTGGTCGGGGATCGCAGGGAGCTTACTCATTGCCGAGGGCCTTAGCCTCTGAGACTCCTTGACAACACTGTCGACGAGTTTGAGATTGTACAGCGATGTCTTCTTCCAGCCTTCGGCGCCCAGGACTTGAACAATTTCCTTTCGAAGATCCTCGACCAGTTCGGGATGCAACATTATGTTCTGCATCGTTTCGATCAGGAGGTCCGTGGTGGTGTGGATGGCTGCCATGGACAGGCCGAGTTGGCATGAGGCTTCGTCATAGGGTTCACCTTTCGCTTCATGATCGAACCAGTCAATGGCATCATTGAAATCCGGAGCAGGCTTTCCCTCTACCTGCATGCGCCGGCGGAGCGTTCTTCGGGCCTGGATGACGGGCATGATAAGCTTCTTCGAATCTGCCAATTGCTGGCGGATCCTCTGGCATTGCGGCAGAAACCAGTGAGCGATATGACGAAGCGGCTTTGGGAATATGCGAAGTATATAGGCAGCAATGAAAGAATCGACAGTGTAGTTCTTGGTAATCTTGAGCCATTCTTCATTGCGGCAGAGCTCGGATCCGAGAAACACCTTGGTTGAAATTCTGGCGACGACATCAAGGATTTCTTCAAAAATCTCGTATTCCTTCCACTCTACAACCTGTTAGCATCGTGACCACCTCATCACTTCTGCCGGTCCTCACCTGACGAAGTACCAAAATGGTGTCTAAGGGCGAAATCGGCTTCAACCGACAAGGGCTCCGTCACCTGGTCTGATGATTTGTCAACTCTAGCTCTGACGCCTATTTTGCCCAAGATGACGCAGATTGGTTCTTACTTAATAGCTTTGTCAACTGTTTCTTCACGACAGTCTTGGTGAGCTCGTCCTCGCGACCATCTCGGAACGGCTCGAAGCCGGGAATTGACGCGTGGAAGTCTTCCACGATGCTCCCAATAAAGTTCAAGTCGGGGTTGTTCCGGATACCATCAGCAAACTTGGGTGGTAAAATGAGAAGATCACACGTATCCGTGATCATATGGTAGGGTTGTTGAGGAAACACCTGGCGACCCTTCTCAATCAGATTGCCAGCAGCCTTCGCAAACTCCATTCTTCGCTTGATCCCGATGACCTCAAATCCAGTTGGATTAAGGACGGGCCACTTGTCGCCCGCTTTAGCTACCACATGCGAGATAGTGTATGCGGAGACGCCGAGGCAAAAGACGAAATAGATGACATCGCAACCTCCCAGCCAGGCGAGGGGGGATTGCTGCATCCATGATGAAGTGGCAGTGTGATTTTCGGTGTTGTCCATGACTCGAACGGCGCGACTCAGCCGGTGTGTGGTATGAATGGATGTTCTAGTATGGACATTTGTTGCATCAAGGCGTGTCAAGCAAATAGGGGAGGCGAACCGTTGAAGGGGTATTTATATATGGCAGTCTCCTCTGATGTGAAGACACCAGTTGCTATGGCGAAACACAACGCCTATCACATTTGAGAGGCGCTGAGCTATACGACGGCATTGAGCTATGAGAAACCTGTGCCAAGATGTAACATGGACAGCCATTCATGACTACGAGGGCTTCGGCTGTTGATCACTTATCGGAAAATCGCAGTGTGATATGCCCGGGCAATGTTGGAGCGCCGTGATGCCCCGAAACTCCGGCATCTAGACGACAATCGGCGGCCTGCCAAGTTGAGCGCACCGTCTCTGTCGCGTACAGATCAGGATGGAGATATTCGCATGGGTCACTTATACAGGAGCCCCGGAGACGCCTTGTTCTCATTTGCAGTTGTCACGATCCGACCCGCGACGTAACCCAGCCAAAAAACAAGCTCCGACCAAGTTCCCAAGCCCTAGTAAACACCGGTGGAAGCGGGCACAAGAAACAACTGTTAGGTGGTCTATTGGCACAAGTGGACATAACTGACAGAGGTGTGACCGCTGCAACGGCTGTTATCTCCACAACGCTATGTGACTGACTTCCCTGTGTATCTCTCCTATTTCTTCATCTATGCCAGGCGGCCAATCCAGAGCTCCCTAAGTTCCTCTCTAATCATTGACCAAGGAATGCCTTGTGTACACCCTGCTTGTTAGATTAGAACGAGCTTAGAGCACGGGTTAATACAAGCTGGTGGATCCTTAGGCCATACTATGATGAGTTTATTCAAGATGCGGCCTTTGACGTCAAAAAAGCCTTTTATGAAAAATGATTTCTATGCCACTAGGATGTAAAGACGGGGTGCACGGGCTCCTGAAACCGGGAGACGGTGTTTACGGGACCCGACATATGGCGTCTACCCCACATGCTTGGAATGCGAAAATCGGCAGAGAAAGTAGGGCGCCAAATAAGAGAGGGCCTGGACCTTAGTGTGGCGCCACACCATGGAAATAAGTAGCTCCTAAGCTAGGGGGCGAGAATCAGATTAGCACTAAGCTTCAGTAGCAATCCCACAGTACCTTGATTCCCATCATGGTAGCAAAAAAATATCAGACTAGTTTATGCGTAAGATTTGCAACCTGTTCGGTCCCCTGAGTCAATGGGGAACACAAAACTGACTTGGCTAGACAGCGATTTATGTCCTCCGCTAGGTTCTCTCATAATAAATACCTCACACAAACGAATGTTGAGAAAACCACCAGTCTGTGTGCCGTATGCCCTCGTTCGGCGAAACCGAGCAGCAACAAAGCAAGCTACCTACCTATTCCTACCTAGTTCACGCAGTATAACAACGGATGGTATCGTCCTCCAGCGAAATCGTGAATGAAATACACGTGCTATTGCTCTAGAACTGAATCTGGTGGCGCTGCGCCCCTATTTTCTTACACAACTGTTACCAGTGTCTAGTGCTCTCGCAGGTTCTTCTTTACCGGTTGCCTCTCACCATCAGAAAAAATTTTCCCTCCTCTCCCTTATTTTTCTTTTTTACATCTTAGCATTCCGCTCTTTTTTCTCCCCATCCCGTTCCCGCCTGATACGTTTGCAACGGGGAAAACATACGACTCGCCTGCTAGTTTCCTTGTCTCTGCTTCAAGGCCGTCTGCATCTGCCTCATTTTTGCGGTTTCTCGCACTCGGCGTTTTAGAAATTGGAGTGGCTAACCTTGATTAGTTGCTTGAGCACTTATCGGTGTCACGTTTTGACATTGGCGCCCAAGCAAATAAAAGAACGCAGAAGCAGAGGTGACTCGAGATTTCCACGTCGACTTTTCGCGTGCAATCCCTCGCTACACCTACTCACATGCTTCTTTAGATCTTCCAATTCACGCCTTTGATCATGGGCGCTTCAGAACCCAACCGGCAGACATTTGCAGACGAGGCCACCGAGGCGGCGCCGCATTTATCTAAAGCGCACAACGATGGTGACCAGATCCTCGAGAGCCTAGGCTATACGCCCCAGCTACAGCGTAACCGATCAACCCTCCAGGTCGCCTTCATGGCCTTTGTCCTTGCCTCGATCCCTTACGGGCTTGCAACAACCTTCAACCCACCTGTCACTACTGGAGGCCCGGTGAATATTATCTGGGGCTGGGTAGCCGTCTCGGCCATGATCATCTGCGTCGCTGCGTCTCTTGGTGAAATTACGAGCGTATACCCCATCGCGGGAGGTACTACTTCCCACTGCCTTGCCCACAACACTCGTACTATTGTTCCGTTGCCTAGCGGCCGCGTATCCTGCAGATGAAGTACTGTCCATGTTCGACCAAAGACTGACCGTTCCCTCGTCTCCAGGTGTATACTATCAAACCTTTATGCTAGCGCCCGCCCGTTGGCGCCGCGAGGCTAGTTGGATCTGTGGCTGGTTGTTCGTTGTTGGTAACATCAGTATCACTTTATCTGTGACTTTCGGCACTACATTATTCATTGTCGCCGTTGTCAACCTTTTTGAAACCGCACCCGGTGTGGGAGTCCTCGCTGGCGAACCATACCAGGTATATTTAATATTCGTTGGTGTCACCGTGTTTAGCAATGCTGTCTCAGCTCTAGGCAATAAGTGGCTGCCATGGCTGGATGTAAGTGCCGTCTCACTCCTCTATCGCCTATCTTCGACTGACTCTTTAGACGGCCGCCATTTTCTGGACCTTTGCTGGTGTCATTGCGCTCATGATCTCCATTCTCGTTCTCGCAAAGGAAGGCCGTCGCGACGCCAAATGGGTCTTTACCCATTTTGAGAATAATTCTGGTTGGCCCGATGGATGGGCATTCTGCGTTGGACTACTTCACGCTGCATACGCTACGTCTTCAACTGGCATGATCATTTCGTCTGTGTTCCAATCACCTTGATTCCGACCTCTAGATCTCTGCAAGGCTGACCATTTGTAGCATGTGCGAAGAAGTCAAAAAACCCGACATCCAAGTCCCTAAAGCAATGGTCGCCACTGTCTTCATCAATACACTTGCCGGCCTGCTCTTCTGCATCCCCATCTGTTTTGTCCTCCCCGACCTGAAATACCTCGCCAGTCTTCCCTCGGCCCAGCCTATCCCTCCGACCATCAAGGCCGCCGTTGGATCCTCCGGTGGTGCGTTCGGGCTGTTATTGCCGCTAGTTGTTCTGGGTATTATCTGCGGCATCGGCTGCATCACTGCTTCATCTCGCTGCATCTGGGCGTTTAGCCGTGATGGAGCTATGCCAGGAGCCCAGATTTGGGCGAGGATCAACGAGCGGCTAGACGTTCCTCTCAACGCCATGATTCTTAGTATGGTTTTGCATTTGCTGCTTGGCTTGATCTACTTTGGGTCGTCGGCGGCATTCAATGCCTTCTCGGGTGTCGGTGTGCTAACTCTTAACGCTTCCTACGCAACACCGGTCGCGATCAATCTTCTCACCAAGAGGCAGCAAGTCAAGGGGGCCAAATTCCCGCTTGGCAAGTTCGGATATTTCGCTAATTCTGTGGCTGTCGGTATGTATTTGTTTTCTCTCAAGCCCCTCCTTCCATACTGATATGCCTGCAGCCTGGTCCATACTCGCAATCCCGCTCTTCTGCATGCCTCTTACTCTGCCAGTCACGGTGACAAGTGTCAACTATGCTGCTGTCCTCTTTGCTGCCACCTGTCTTATCTCGGGCGGCTGGTATTGGGCGTGGGGCTACAAACACTACTCAGGGCCACCATTCGCCACCGGCGCACATCTAGAATAGAATTGCGTGCCTCGCTATACGTCCTGTTGATTTTTGATGATATAATGGTTCGCCTGGCGAGCTAATATTTACTAAAAAAAAATAAAAAAAAACCTGAAATGATTCATCTCTATCATCCACCGAGAGAGTCTAAAGGATGCGTGGAATGAAGACCAGGTCAATAATACATATACCATGTACAATAGGTTGTCTCTTTTGTCTTGCGTATAATAAATTAGATTGTCAAGGCAGACAAAAGCAAAAGACCGAGACAGCACCTTCCTGGTAGACATACTTGTCGCAGGCGTTGATGAAAATGGAACTCAAGGGTAACTGACAACCGCCTCGCCTTCTCTTCTTCCACCCGACAACCCCAACCCAACCCACAAATTGCTCTACCTACCCTGTCTGTCAGCGTGACGAATTTGAGCTTTTTTCAAAAGGGCTTAGTGTCAGGGGTGCTTTACCGACTAGTGATACACATTAAAGATTAAGTTAGCAGATTCTCCTTTCCGCCACAGCGTACTGTGACAAAGTGTGGGTATGGGTCGGGGTCCGACGGACGCGGGTACGCTCCAAAATTCGGAGCCACGAGTGCTCCGGTTCTCCACCAGACATTTCGCCAACTCGACTTTCCATCAGCGACGTCAGACTTCGAGACGCGTTGTCTCTTAATGAATCATGAGGTATCTACTGTTTAACTACTGTCATGCCATGTAGCCTCGCAACTTTCATCGCAACCGGCCTACTGCATTTAACCCCCAGATACGGAGTACGCCCTACTTACACCGCGTCCTGAGCCCACGGGTTAGTAGCATGGCCGATAATTCTCAATTAGATGCCGTCGCCGAACGAGAGCTCTCCGCAGGGCCTACGCAAGATGCATCCTCCACTGCTCTTCCTCTTCGCAGGGCGGTAGGCTATATCTCACTTCAAATTTGGCCCACTCCACTGACAACTCCCCAGTGTGACGCTTGTCGTTCTCGCAAGGTAAGCTGGATCAAGATATACCATTGGCTAACCTGCTCCCCAAGTCTCGCGGTGTCAGTCATGGATTCCAACAAGCCACTTTGCAGTGTTTGAGCAATATCTAATATGAAGTTCAGATCCGCTGCGATAGAAACTGTCCCTGCTCTCACTGTTTACAAGCAAAGATACCCTGTATCAAGAGTGTGAGAAGCAGAAGAGAGAAACGGAACCGGGCGTCAGTGTCCAACAAATAGTTCGTTCCTCCAAACTCTTTAAGCTTGTGTTGCTTCGTTCAACATGGCATTACTGAAACCGCAGTCTCATCCATCGGCCTCGCTAATATTGAACCACGTGTCTTCCAGCGAGCAGAAGATCGACCTCATAGATCGCCGCCTCGAAACCATAACCCAAATACTACATGATCTTCAGACTGTCTCACCCTCTCCTGGAGCTTACTCTACTACGTCAGTGCCCCCTGCCCCCCTCAGGGTTGGCACTGCAAACCCTGCAATCATGGCATTGTCGTCAACTTCAATCGGCGGAACATCCAAGGCGACGACTGTAGAAACCCCATTCGTTGATGAAAGGCCGTCTGTCACCTCCCATTCCGCTTTTCCCAGCAGCTTTCCTCAACAGGCGGTTCACAACAGGCGTTTGCAGGGTCTAGATCTCGATATAAATGAGACACTAGACTCGCTGCACTGCATTCTTGGCGCATTCAAACAGCAGACCTTAAAAACCGAGATGTCTTATCCTCTCGCAGAACCATCACTGCGTCCTTCTTTTCGTGGAAGTGAAATGCCACCAATCGAGAAAGCAGTAGCTCTACTACAGGGTGCCAAAGGTAAGCAATTTATCCCAGGTCTCACAGATCACTTCTACCTTGTGTTCTCACCCTTGATTGACTCAGAATCCTAATCTTAGCGAACTTATTCGAATCATCAGTATGGCTTCATGACCTTTTTTCCGTGGGAAACCTTTCCAGTATTTGCCTTCGGGTCTACTTTTCTGAAGATTTCTCCGAGGCCGACTTTATCATTGCCAACTCTGGCCTTTTACAACTATTTATTGAGCAATCTGAAGAAATACCCGACAAGACTGAAAGCCTTAACTATGCCCATATATGCCGCACTAACCTTGAGACAGCACTGGTTAACTTGCCTCTACATTTACCTGCAACTTTAGACATGATCTCAGCCCTCCTACTAGGCGTGAGTAATTTTCCCTTTCACTCCAATATAACCCACTTCATCTCACAAGAAACACATAGGCTTTCCATACCATCGAAATCTCAAAGCCATCACTTTGCTGGACTTTGTCGTCAAAAGCATCTGAGTTATCCCAGACTCTCGGCTACCATCGGATTCCTTCCATAAAGGAAGGTGTTGTCGCCGAGGAGAAGAGGCATGGGCAACTCCTCTTCTGGTTCACGTACTTCATCGATAAGAGCCTGTCGCTACGCTTAGGGCGAGCCTCGACGATTCAAGACTGGGATATTACCACCCCGATGATTTCAGAGCCTGGCACTTGCTCCCTAATTGATGTTAGCATAACTATGTGGATCAACACGGCGCGATGTCAGGGCAAGATCTACGAGAGTCTGTACAGCCCAGACTCTATCACGCAACCCGATCATGTACGGAAATCTCGAGTCCAGGCGATCTCAAATGACCTGTATAAATTAGCGCGGGAAGCCTGCGACATAAGGGTGAGCTTGCTTTTGATTGTGGACAAGCGCAGTTGGGAGTTTGTTTTTTTAGGCCCAACTGCTAACATGTTCTAGAATAATTACTTCCAGAAAGCCAGAGACACACTTGGTCACCGCCTGATTGAGTACATGACTCTCTCAGATGATGTTTTCCGCCTATCGCTCCTCACCCTAGTGTATCGCGCAAGCCCAACTTCCCCAGGATCCCCGTCCGCCTTCATCCCAGAATGCCTTGAGGCAGCGAGAGCTACGCTCCAACGACACCAGGATTTCGTAACCACCTTCAAGGATATTACCTCCACCTATTTCACCACATATATACATTGGTGAGTAGAGGCAACTCCTTACATATCACCACGCCGCATATCAAGTTATACACAGCTCACACAAAACTTGGCCAGGACCCTCTTATTTGCCCCTTTCACTCCCTTCATCGTGTTGTTTTGCCATGTTATAGAATCACCCCAAGGTGCAGAAGAAGATCTGAACCGTCTTGACGGCTTTGTAGCATCAATAGAGGCCGTTGCTCCAACACTCTCAGATGCCGCGTCCAGGATGCACAGACTCTTTGGGGTCCTTTCTAAGATCGCGCAGCGTTATACCGTTTACCGGTCCTCGACATTGAGCCGAGAACAGGCCCCAGCAGATGAAAAGGCCATTTTGAATGCCTACCTTGCTGCATTAGGGTTCCCCCCAATGAACCAGGAGAACTGCCAGCAACAAAGCACCGACTTTTCGTCGGTCACAAACCAGAATGTCAATGTTCGACAGGCCCTCGATGGTGATTTTGACAATATGCTGGGAGTACACGGTCAAGGAGGAATGCTTCCGACTGCCTGGATGGGCCATACGACGGAGCTGGGAGAATGGTTCGAAGGGAATCAACACATGATGAACTTGCTTGAGGGCCAGGCTTCAGTAGACTTTTCGTTTTTAGGTTAATAGAAGAGTACGACTGTTACGGATAACTGCAAGTTTTCAGGTCCCAATGGATTCTGGGGGCAGAAGCTAGGGTGATGAAGTGAAATGCTGCAATTCAGCTAGACAGATTTGAACAAAAAGGTTACCTGATCGAAGATGATCGCCAGCCCCTTTTCCCTAAGGCTGACGTTGATGGCTTGGCATTTCCACCCACAATACTCTGACAGGGTAAAGAACTGAATGAATGACAGAGACATCCACAACAAGTCGCCAGTAAGAGATTCTGGGGAGTGGTATCGATTTTCACGCATATATGCACCGCGATGTTAAATCAACTACTACGTAGTACATAGATTACGGAGTCCGCAATCTCTGATTCCGTGTATGTCTGCATGTGGCAAGGGAAGAGATCAAAATCGCAACCGTCTTCCAGTGCGCCACTTGTAAGACATCAGACCTTCTGTTGCCCTTCCCCTCCCCGGAGGCCTCGCTAGCCTTTCCGGCCAAATATCCGCCTACATGGCAAGTCGAGCTGGTATGTTAATATCTGTACTCCGTGGATAAACGCAAAATAACGGACGGTGCTTTTTCCTCATTACGACGAGGAGTTCGATTGATCGTTGCAGCAGCCATCGAAGCCTAAGTTTCACCTTGGAAAAGAAGAGAACGTCATTTCTGAGATGCGAATGTCGGGTTCCGCGGACGCCACGGGATTTACTGTTCGCACAATCCGTATTAGCGTATAAAGCCTGGAATGTCGAAAGCCCTTAGCACCCCCATCTTTCTCTCCCAGACTATGATTACGGCCTCGCCAATCACATGATCAGATGTTCCGGTTATTCGTACCCGAGCAGCTATTGGTTCATCCAAATATCCAGTGTACCAGTATCTATTGTATGTCATACGGGGTGAGAGCCGGAAAATGCGGAGGCCGTAACTCCGGTCAGCCTTGTGTTATTTATATGCATGTTTCGGAGAATGATATCCTTGTTGATCTTTGACCAAGGTAATCTATCTACAGTGGGGGGGCAAAATGTATTGCTATAGGAAGTGTGATTGGCTAGCCTGATTAATTTTGTGTAAGACTGAAGTTTTATGCTATTTTTTAAGAACTTTAATAGGCCAGTCGAGGACTCCGAGCTAGCAGGAGATCGAATACATTTTGCCTCCCACTGTAGGCAGTACGGGACTTTTTAGGTCCCTTTTCCCTCCGGGAAATAAGGTAGTGGGTCGCCGTTTCTGATGGGCCTTACCTAGCGTCTATCATCTGCGTCCCTCGACGCAAGATCGGAGATCGGTAGACCCGAGCTTCCGCAAGAGAGCAAAAGAACCCAAATTCTACTTACTTGTTATCCATCAAGGAGCTGGTTTGCATACTAACAAGCAATTCTACAAGAAAGGATGATGTTTCGCTCCCCTCAGTGTTTTTGTTTCTTCCTTTCTCATCTGCTTCACCTTATACACAGCACACCCTCGTCGCTCCTTACAAGTTGAAGCCATCCAGTGATCATCAGCGTTTCCTTTCCTCCAGTTCTTCAAGGCTTGATTATTTCAGACCCTGCCTTGATCCAAAGCCTGAGCCATAGGCACCATGGGCATCTCAGAGAAGCCACAGGTCCCAGGACCCGACCAAAATGGCGACAAAGACATCGGCGCAGGCGAAGGATATGCTGTAGGTGGAACGGGAGGGCTCAACCAAGCCCTCTCTACTTTGGTAACCGAGACCTGACTGCTGACGGATTTTCATTCTGCAGAGAATCTTCCGATATGCCACCTCGACTGAATATTCTATGCAGGCTGTGGCTACATTCTGCGCTGTGGGCTCTGGAGTTGCCATGGCCATGGTCAATCTGGTGTTTGGCCAGTTCATCACCGTCATCACCGACTATGCCACGGGCAAATCATCCCCTGCAGGATTCCGCAGTGACGCAGCCAGACTCGCGTACGTTGTGCCACGAGTAACATCCACAAGGTTTTAACACTAGGCTGACATTGAAACAGGCTGTACTTCTTCGTAATCGGAATCGCTCGATTTGTCGCTAGCTACGGCTACAGTGTTCTCTTTACTCTCGCCGCCTATCGTATCACTCGAAACATCCGCTGCGTCTATGTCAAAGCCGGCCTTAGCCAGGAAATTGCCTACTTCGACTCTGGAATCGGCGGGTCGATTGCCATGCAGGCAACTTCTAACGGCAAACTCATTCAGGCTGGCATTTCAGAAAAGCTGGGCCTCATGGTCCAAGGATTGTCTTGCTTCGTTGCCGCCTTTATCTTGGCCTTTGTCACTCAATGGAAGCTGACTTTAATCTGCTGTTGCATTGCTCCAGCCACTCTTATTACCATGGGAGTCAGCTCTGCCTTGGAAGCCGCGATCGAAACCAAAATCCTCAAGATCCACGCACAGGGCGGTTCCTTCGCAGAGAGTATCCTCTCGAGCGCTCGAAATGTCCAGGCCTTTGCTCTTCGATCACGACTTGTCCGAGAATTCGATAAGTATTTGGATGAGGCCCATAGGCTTGGCAATAAGAAGAACGCGCTCCTCGGCTGCATGTTTTCCGTTGAGTACTTCATCATCTTCGCCGGTATTGGCTTGTGCTTCTGGCAAGCTATCAAGATGATCGCCACCGGCGAGGTAGACAAGCCTGGCGATGTATTTATCGTCCTCATGTCGGTTATCGTCGCGTCTGCAAGTTTGACGTCCATCGCTCCCTACTTGATTGACTTCAGTCGAGCTGCTTCCGCCGCGGTCGAGATTTTCCGACTGATTGACCGCACATCGGCCATCGACCCATTTTCTGACGTTGGAGAGCAACCTACTGAAGTCGAGGGCAATATTGACTGCGACAACCTTAGCTTCAGCTATCCCATGCGCCCCGGAGTCACGGTACTGGAAAACTTCTCCCTCCATATTCCCGCTGGCCAGGTCACAGCTCTCGTTGGAGCCAGTGGGTCCGGCAAGAGCACAATTATCGGCCTTATTGAACGATGGTATAATCCAAACTCGGGCTCTGTGACGCTAGACGGCCGACCAATCGATAAGATAAATGTCCAATGGCTGAGGAAGCACGTTCGCCTTGTTCAACAGGAACCAGTCTTGTTTTCGGGCACGGTCTACGACAATATTGCAAACGGTCTCATCGGTACAGCGTGGGAGAACGACTCACGGGAGGAGAAGTTGGCGAGGATTCAAGAAGCTGCCAAGATTGCTTTCGCTCACGACTTCATTAGCGCCCTTCCGGCCGGCTACGATACGATCATCGGTGAAAGAGGCGGCCTGCTCTCTGGAGGTCAGAAGCAGCGAGTGGCTATTGCTCGAAGTGTTGTTTCGCAGCCGCGTATTCTACTTCTCGATGAGGCCACTAGCGCTTTGGATCCCCAGGCTGAGGAGATTGTTCAGAAAGCTCTCGATAATGTTTCCAAGGGTCGCACTACTGTCACTATTGCGCATAAGCTGGCTACGATCCGCAACGCTGATAACATTGTGGTCATGGACAAGGGCCGTATTGTTGAGCAGGGTACACACCATTCTCTTGTTGAGGCCGGTGGTGCCTATTCTCGCTTGGTTAAAGCTCAGGATCTGTCAGCAGCTGCAAAGCCAGCTTTCGATAGTGACTCCTCGACCGAAGGCGACGAGGATGAGGCCATTGACGAACCAGCTGCGCTCACCAGGTCGCTGACACGGTACTCGACCACGACCAAAGGACGTCTAGAGTCTGACCTGGACCGTGATGACTATGATAAATTCAAGCGGGTTGGACTTATCCATACTGTGTGGAAAATCTTAAGATCGACTCCTGAACTCAAGTACACGTATCTGTTGCTGGCGTTGTCCTGTATGGCCGCAGGTAAGACAAATCGCACACTTGAAGCTCTCTGGGTTTACGCTAACATACTGGAAGCCGCTGCCTACCCTGGTCAAGCTATTTTGATGTCGCGGTTCATTGACGTTTTCAAGCTCACTGGCAATGCGATGCAGAAGAAGGGAAGCTTTTTCGCTCTGATGTTCTTCGCCATGGCTTGTGGCTGTCTCGTCGTTTATTTTGTTCTTGGATGGACATCGAACGTCGTTGCTCAGGTAAGAAACAGCCTTGGATACTTTGAATTGGAAAACATTTCTCATTGCCTGCTAGACATTGAACCACAAGTACCGAAAGGCAATCATCAACGATATGCTTCGACAAGACCTTCGTTTCTTTGACCGTCCTGAGAACACCACAGGCGCCTTGTCGAGCCGGGTAGATTCCTACCCTCAAGCTATTTTTGAGCTCATGGGTTTCAACGTTGCCCTTATCCTGGTTTCAGTTCTCAGTTTGTTGTCATGCTCTATTGTGGCCTTGGCTTACGGATGGAGATTGGGTGTCGTTATTATCTTCGCTGGCCTTCCACCCATGCTGCTCTCGGGCTACGCTCGTCTGAAAATGGAAGCCCAGATGGATATCAAAATCTCCAAGCGATTCTCACAGAGTGCATCCATTGCATCAGAGGCTATAAGCGCTATTCGGACAGTTTCTTCCCTGGCTATTGAGAACTCGGTTCTTGACAACTACGACAAGGAGCTCCAGCACGCCATCACCGACTCAGTGAAGCCAATTTGTCTAATCATGCTGCCCTTTGCATTCACCCAGAGCGTCGAGTACGCATTCCAGGCGTTGGGCTTCTGGTATGGATGCCGCCTGGTCTCCACTGGGGACCTCACCATGGTCAACTTCTTTGTTGCGTTCCTCGGAGTGTTTTTCTCCGGCCAGCAGGCGTCTATTCTCTTTGGATTTGCCAGCAGCATGACGGAAGCAACCAACGCTGCCAACTACCTCTTCTGGCTCGAACAGCTTAACCCTTCCATCCGGGAGACGGACGAGAATCGCGCCAATGGCCCTGAAGGATTCCAGTCCCTCGATGTCGACAAGGTACAATTCTCTTACCCCTTGAGACCTGACGCTCAAGTTTTGCGTGGCATCAATCTCAAGATTAAGAAAGGCCAGTTTGTTGCTTTTGTCGGTGCCTCGGGCTGTGGAAAGAGTACCATGATCGCCATGCTGGAGCGTTTCTACGACCCAGTCCGTGGCCACCTTGTTCTGGATGGCAAAAACCTGGATGAGATGAACCCTTGGGCATTCCGTAAGGAAGTCGCCCTCGTCCAACAAGAGCCCAAACTCTATCCTGGTACTATTCGCGAGAACATCGCCATGGGTGTCCCCAATGAAGACACTTCATCAGTATCTGAAGACGACATCATCCAGGCCTGTCGCTCCGCCAACGCCTGGGATTTCATCTGCTCCCTACCGGAGGGCCTCGGCACTCCCTGCGGAGCCAACGGTCTTCAACTTTCGGGCGGTCAACGCCAGCGCATCGCGATTGCCAGAGCGCTTATCCGAAACCCACGCCTGCTTCTCCTCGACGAGGCTACTAGCGCGTTGGACACGCAGTCAGAGCGAGTTGTCCAGGATGCTCTCAATGAAGCTGCCAAGACGGGTGACAGAATTACGATTGCTGTCGCCCATCGATTGTCGACCGTCCGCCACGCTGACATGATTTGTGTCTTTTATAATGGCAAGATCCTGGTGACAGGAACACACGATGAGCTGTTGGCTAGGAGCGACATGTATAAGAAGATGTGTGAGGCGCAGAACCTCGGGCATTGACTGCGCTAGTTAGAGATTCTTACATTCTTTTGCATTCCTTTCTTGTCTTAATCCATTTTTGTTTACAAATAATAGAATATCGCAGAGGCAGACCTGCTGAAGGCAGTTGCGTTTAATGAACTACCTAAGAAAGCCTAGAGAAGCTATTTAGAGTGACGCTGGTCGACCAGTTTCTAATAATAGACCCCATACCATCTAAGTAGAATGAACTCTTTTGAACCTAGGCTCGATGGAGATACATTATGCATCGGCTAGTTCCGGCTATTGATAGAACGTCCACTATGCCGCGGAGGCTCATAGAGTCTGGGCTTGGGTTGTATGCAGCGACTTGAATAGCCGTCTTGCCGACCGAGTTATGTGCAACTAGTGAGTGGCCCTAGATCAAAGTCATTCAATATTATTATGTCAACTCTAATATTCCCAAATTTCATACTAAATTAGTACCAATGAAAATACTCGCCGAGGCTGTCCTGCCCTCCTGGCAGGTGATCTTCACAATATTGATATCAATATGGTGTATCTCCCACTGAACCAGCAGTTATGGTCGTAGCAGCTGCCTCGCGGGCCCTGGTGACCGTGTAGGAAGGCCGACTAGCACTGTCCAAGCCCATGTGGCAGGGAGACTGCCGTACGGCAGCAGCCAAGGCCACCGCTTCCTGGTCACTCAGCTTCCCGCCGTGGTCATGGTTGCAAGTCACATACTTCTCTTGGCGTAGGCAAGCTCCAACGACCTAGAATACATTGTACAGCTTTCGCGATATTAGGCCGTGGAAATTGTCACGGAAGTATCGAGACAGTGGTGTATCCGCACGCTGTCCAGCCCGTTACACATTCCAGGAGTCTGATAGTGGTCTTGACATCAAATGTAGTTAAAAAGTCAATACTGACAATGATGCTGCAAATTACCTTCAATGCAACTTGGAACCATTTCTTCGTATTTCAAAAGCGGATAAAGAGACAATAATATTAGATATAGCGGAGAGAAGCGAACAATAAGCTAAAGCAAAAGAACAAAAAAAAAGAAAAGATCTATGAGGATTCCAGAATAATACAAAAAAATCGAAAAAGAGTGTTGTATAGCCCTAAAGTAGTATAGTTTAGGGTGTGAGCGGACATACTCTGTACCCTAGCGCATGTAGTTCTTGGGCGGTGGAATTATCCGTTGCTTCTGACTGGATCATTATTTAATAAAGACAAGTCTAACTGCTGGTGGACTTCTTCACCTTCGGCACACGCGCGAGCCAGTAGAGGAAGACTGCGGCGCCAAGATTGAAGATGACAAACACCCACATGAGTCCAAAGTCCCTCCAGCGGTTATCAAAGTTAATGTTGACACCATTTAGGAAGTTGTTCGTCTGGTCTAGCTGACAAAACTCACACAGAGAGGTATCATCGCGATCCCGCACGAAACCACCACGATCTTTGATGTACTGCATCATGTAATCACCGCACGTCGAACCGTTGGGGGGTTCGAACTGCAAGTATTCGTTCGCAGCGCAAGTTGCTTTGGCGTTAGCTAGCGCAGTGCCGAGGAAGCCCTCCACAAAGTAGGTGAAGGGGTTGCAGCGGTACATAAAAATCCAGAAGCCAGGCATTTTGTCCGGAGTAGCTACAACGCCGCAGAAGGTGAACATCATGATGGTCAGGAGACCAACAATACCTCCAGCCACCTCAGCGCTGTCTAGCCCTGCAATGGCAAGGAAAGCGAAGCTGGTGGTGAAAATGAAGAAAGCCCAAATAAATAGAAATATGGTTGTGCTACGCGAGTGTTCTGTACCAGTTTCACGAGCGTTGCGGTAGAGGCCCATGGGAAAGTACCACAGGAGGAAGCTGAATACACTCATCGCCTTCCATGCGTTAGCTCTGCTGAAAGATAGACGAGGTGTCACTGGGACTTACTGTGTTGTAGGAAAGCTCTACCACAATGTTGGCCCCAAGAAATGCCGTCCATGAGTAAGCCTTCGCTGGACGTTCACGGGCCTCGTACATCATCCGCTGGGATACAAAGACAGGCATGATCTGATCAACAAGCTGGCTGAATACAGTCAAGAAAATGAAGACACCAAACATCTGGTTCTGAAGTCCACTCTGGGTATTATTCGCGTTGAGGAACGATAAACCGATGAAGATGGCCTGGATGATCAGTTTCTGTATAGTCCAAAAAAGTAATGCAAGCTCAAACTCACTGCGCCAATTGATAAGAAGGCCTTAGAATAGATGTAGGAAGGGCTACGCCAGTACTGCTGGAAAGCACGTCTAACGACCTCTTTGAACTGCAAGCTGTAGCTCGCAGCAAACTCTGTGTAGTCGGTAGAGGAATTGGCAAATTCCTTGGTCGGCTGGATTGGGTTCGAGGAAAGACGACTGAGTTCGCGCTGGACGCTTTGATATTCGGGCGAGGCGCGCCAAACAGCTGGCCAATCGATGTCTGTACGCACCCCAGGTGCAGCACCAATTACGTTCAGCATGTATTCGGCAGGATTGGCGTCCAAAGGTAACGGAGGACCTCCGTTCCGAACGAAGTAATCAGTTAGGATGCATGAATTTTTACCAATATCGCCGAAGTAGACAGTCTTGCCGCCTTTTGCCAACAAGAGAAGACGGTCAAATCTCTGAAAGAGCATAGCAGACGGCTGATGGATCGTGCAGAGAATGGCTTGTCCGGCCTTTGTGAGTTTCTCCATAAGATTGCAGATTGACCACGAGGTTTGACTATCCAGACCGGACGTTGGTTCATCGAGAAAGACAAGCAGTTCAGGCCGCGAAGCAAGCTCGACACCAATAGTCAATCTTTTCCGTTGTTCAACGTTGAGCCCTTCACCCAGAGTACCAATAATGGCGTTGGAATATTCATGCATTTCGAGAAGGTCGATTACAACATCAACGTAGGCGATCTTTTCGGCATTACTGTACTTAGCAGGCTGGCGAAGCAAAGCGCTGAATACGAGAGCTTCCCTAACAGTTGAAGTGTGCAAGTGAAGGTCTTGTTGCGTGACGTAGCCCGTTTTCCGCTGGAATGACTGATCTCGAGGGCTGCCGTCCACGAGCATGTGCCCAGTGACAACACCCATTGTAATTCGGCTTGCAAGGGCATCAAGGAGCGTTGTTTTGCCTGCGCCAGATACTCCCTTGAAAATGTTAGCTCGGTGACTCAAACTGTACCAAAATGACATACCGTCAGAGCAGTGAGGGTGCCTGGCTTTACCCATCCATCCACTTGATCAAGAATGCGGCGCGTCTCGTTCCCAATCTTGACATCGTAGCAAACATTGGACCAATGGAAAATGGATGTCTGAGACTTGATGTTGGCGGGACCACTTTGGGCCTGCTGCGCAGCTACCACTGCACGCGATGGCGTGGCCTCAACATCTGCGCGGAAGGCCTTCTTGCGTTGGGCCATTGCTATTCGTGTAAAGACCAGAACCTCACCCTTGGAACGTTCAGAAGCAACATATTCGGTTGCGATCAAGTGACAGACAAGAAAGAACACCATGTACGCAAGCATGATCCCCAAGTTCCGCCAGCGATGTGAGTTGGCGTAGCCATATGAAACATCGAGGTATGTCGTGCCATCAACAAAATCTTGTCCGGGTTGCGATCCAGCAACCGCGCAAATGCGCTGCCTTGGGGAGATGGAACCATATGAAACGCCAGATGGAATAAACATGGCGCAGGAAAAGGTACGTCCAACAAACTCGTTCAGCATCAGGCTCTCGAAACCATAGTGGACTGGGTTCAGCCATCGCAGCCACGCCAGCCAATTCTGCATGTTTTGGACCTTGATAGCATACCCAGTGTACAGCATGATGACAAGTAGGATGACCGAAGCGGGAGCGAGAGCCTGGGCGATTGTCTTAGTCAGTGAACCCATCAACCGAAACATCATAGACATTGTCAATGTGATGACGAATATGTTTAGCAAGAAGAAGAAGAAGGGTCCTGGTTCTCGACGAAGGTTTGTCATGAAGTAGATGATCATATTATTGAGGATGCAGTTGACGACCTTGTACGGCAAATCGCAAACCATAGCCGCCAATGCTTCAGCGCTAGGGTGGTACAGCGCGTATCGAGCGTGTTTCTCAACAACTTTTCTTTTGGCGTAGAGGGTCATAATTTCCAACATACTGCTGAATGCGTTCATGAGGACCAGGAAGAAAATCAGGATACCGCGCCGGGATATGGTGGAGGAATCAGGCTGTAAATTATAGAAGATACTGCTGACGATCAACGCCTGAAGCAAGTTCATAACGAACATGGTTACAGTGGTGCTGGGATCGCCAAGAAAAAGCAGCCAACTCCGCCACAATGTCAACTTAACCTGGCCCCAGTAGGACAGCGTGAATGGAGAAAGAGAGCGCTGGTTCTTGGACTGGTCCTGCCGTCGGGAAGCTAAGAAGTCATAGTAGTGCTTGTCGTGGAAAGGATGTTGCTCAATGTAGCTGGTGATGCTCTGGTCGAGCTGAACACGAATTTGGCTGTTCTTCCAGACTTGAGCAAACTCGTCAGGTGTGCATGGTGCTTTTCCTTCGAACCCAGGACGAACGATTCGTTCCTGGTGGCTTGTCATGGAGGTCAGGAAATCTGCTGTCGTCTGTTGCTCTGGACACATGAAACCGAGTTCTTCGAAGTAAGCCTTGGCTTCGGTGGTTTTACCGAAGTAGATCTGCCGACCTTCGTACAGGACAATAACTTTGTCAAAGACCTGTTACCACGTTAGAGATCTCCAGCAAGACAATACGCGCGGCAGAGTGAGTGCACAAAATGGGGAGTTTCTCGTACATTATACGCGTCTTGCGAAGCTTGGTAAAGCGCGACGCACGCAGTGGTTCCGAGAATATCAGCTTGTACACGGAGAGTGCGGCAGAACTCAAGAGCGTTGGAACTATCGAGGCCTCGTGTACTATTATCCCAGCATTGTAAAGGAGAGTAGCTCAGTGCAGCTTCGGCAATAGTAACACGTTTGCGTTCGCCTCCGCTTACACCACGGATAAAGTCGTCTCCAACTCGAGTCTTCTTTGTATGTACGATTCCGAACATCGCCATTGTCACATCCCGCAGATGTTCGGCATACTCTTTTCGGGAGACGTTGTCGGGGATGGTTTGAGGACATCGAGCCCGTGCTGCGAAGTATAAGGTATCCCCAACAGTCATATGAGGAGAATGAGCATCGACTTCGGCCGTGTATATGGCCTCGCCACGAAAAACAGTCCTCATTTGCTTGGCTGTGATACCTCGATAGTTCATCGTCGAATTATTGTCGACGTAAAGACCATGCGTGTCGCCGGAAATGGTTTTCAGCAGGGTTGAGCAACCTGAGCCGGGAGGGCCAAGTACCACAAGCATCTCTCCAGCCTCCACAATACCCTCCAAGCCTCGAAGGATATCAATTCGCTGTGCTTGTTTCCCCCTAAGGCAATTGATCATGCTGATTGCATCTAGCCAGACGTTACCAACGGTCTTCTGGAAGTCTGTCGGCGTACCGAATCCATGAACGCTGAGGTTTCGAAATGCGATGCCGCTCATACGGGGAGGCGCGTCTCCACCGATGTTCTCTCGAACATTGTAGAAGGCCTTTGCCCACTTTCTGGCGTTGAACTCTTCGCTGTGGGGGTTGAGAGGTCCCTTGGCTAGCACCGGGAATAAACCGTGAGGGCGGTGAGTTTGTGATGTGAAGCGGCGCGCAAGTTCATGAATCTCTTCCTCCATTTCGGCGTCGCGGTGGTCGCCCGCTGAGTCGCCGTCTTTGTCTCTTGACTGAAGTGTTGTTGAACTCTGCTCGGCATGGTCAAGTTCAGACTCAGTCCCCGGCTTGTCGAAGCCACCTTTCTCTGAGAGTGCCATGCCTTTCTAGGCTCAGACAAAATGGCAAAGGGCCCAACTGATATGTCAGCCAGAACCGGATCGAAGTGATTAAGTCAAACGCGCAAATATTGTTGTTGGTGTGAAATGAGACTCGAAGAACATCTGCTCTTTAAAAGCTATAACTGGCAATTAGTGGTACTCTAGCTCGTCGGCATTTTGGCACCTTATCAACCCGCAAGTCCGCCGAAGTAGCCTCAGCCGCATCTTGGCTGTTTTGGTTTCGGAGTCCGAACTACAGAGTGAGAGTCCGGCCACGACTGTAGCCAACGGTCTCTCGTTCAACTTCTCATTGCTGTGCTTCCACTATCTTGGTCAGTGCAAACTCCCATGCCCACCGGACCTCCTTCCTTCTGAAACTAGATCTTTTACTCATGCTCAAGGTCATTTAATTTAAGTACCTTTCGCCTTGGGAGTTTAGTATTTTCCTAGTGAATGGGATTTTTCCTATGTCAGTTAGCCCCTGACCTATCATTTAGTCTCTCCTAGTAACTAATTGCTGTTGGTTCACCCATGCCATTCCCATCACCTGTATGGAATACCATCGACAGATTCGTCAATAATTGCCCTTTCTCCAGCTGACGAGACTGTGCCACAAGTCAGAAGCTGATGTACCAGGCACGGATCTCAATCTTGGCGATGGCTATAAAACTCCACTCTTGTTTACGATGAATGGTTTCTATAGGTACCCCGAGTGAGTTCTGAACTTCCAGACGAAAAGAATTAGTCAGTCAGTGGCTGTGGAGAGTATTGTGAGCGGCGGGCGGTACCCGCGGACTCCGGCAGATACCGTCATGGGGTGCATGTTTTAGGGGTCCGGACTTTCGGGACTCTCGGGACTCTCGGCAAGCGAATTTCCTCCACCACATTCCGTATAACCTTGGAGTGCCGCACCTTCGGCTGAGACCATATCTCCATTCCGTGCTCACCACAGATCTCCGTTGTCCTCCCCCTATCTCTCCGTCTCGGGAAATAGAGTACCGGGCCACTTGCCAACGCTATAGTTTATGGAAATGAGTGCTATCGAGAGTCCTGAGTCGCCTGGCCCGGGCCGTATTCCTCTTACGCAAAGCAGGAAGGCTGTAAGAATCCGCCCCAAGCGTCAAAGAGACACATCTCCGGGTAGCTGTGCACTTTCGCTAACCATTACTACTGCAGTGTGATTTTTGCCGACTAAAAAAGGTTGAGCTGCAGAACCCCTGTCTGGACGCATCAAGTTGGCGAGGCTGACTGGACATTGAAGATACGTTGCGATAGGAACATACCATGCTCCAACTGCCAGAAACTGAAGCTGCAGTGCACTCAGTCACCACGTGCCCCTAGGCCGAAACGGAATGGAGTGCAAAAGACTATAGGCGCAGAGTAGTACGTTGAGAATTCCACTGCCTTTCCCTTTTTAGAATCTGACACCAGTTGCTATAGCGGGGAGAAAATCGACCTCATTGATAAAAGGTTGGAGCAGATGGATCGTTGTATCAGTCAACTCGCTACGGACGGGAACAATCGATCTCGCCAGATTACCGATGAACTCGCGTTCTCGAGCCCAAATACTTCGAGCCGCTCCGTTTGTTCACCGCAGTCAATCGATAACCGATTGCCAACCAATTCGGCAAGCCAGAACAACCTACCCGTTCGCATAGCAAGTCCGCACGTCACGGCATCTCCCGCAACTGAGGCAAGCTTTCCTACGGGACAGAAAGAGGGAGAAGGATTGGTCTTGGAAGGCGGATCCTCGCTGTCTGCCCACTCAACGCTGGCAATAGATTTTCTGGATAGAGTGGCTGGTGCAGATCGACGCAAGGGATATGACTTTGAAACACGAGAGCTGTTGGATTCGCTCCGTCAGATTGTTCATGTAACCAAGGCGCAGCCCCCATATGCAGGAGGTCTCTTTTCTTTTGCACGGCCTTCTGCACCTCTGCGACCTAAGCCCGCTACCATGCCGCCAATCAAAGTTGCTGCAGCCGCGATCCGCAGTGCTGAAGGTACGTTCAGCTACGTGCGATATCCATCGCCCCTTTGCTTACTTGACTGGCATCGACATCACACTTATACTCCACAACTCCACAACGTAAATAACGACCATGCTGATTACCTGTCCCAGATCGACGTCTAATTACATGGCTGTTCCTCAGTGTACTACTGGGTTCCAAGTCTTTATCGGATATATGCCTGAAAGTATACTTTTCGGAGGACTTTTCTGATGCGGAATACATCATTTTGAACATCGCCCTCTATTGTGAGTGATAACTTACATTCCAGATCCTTGGTCGCCAGGACTCACTTTGTGCAGGCTTTTTCCGCGATGATACTCTTGAGGGAGCTGAAGCACCAGAGAATTACAGGGAGGAATACAAGCTCTCCTGTCAGCAGAACTTGGAGACTGCTCTTTCGGGGCTATCCCTACATATTATTCATAGCCACGACATGGCCTTGGCTCTTCTTTCCGGTGTATGTGTATCCGTTGGGTCAACTGTTTAAGATAAGAGCTCACTCTACGTAGGCCATCTATGCTATTGAACTGTCAAAACCATCTATGGCTTGGATCCTTGTCCTCGCGGCATATCAAACTGCGTACATTCTTGGTTACCACACTAGAAAACCAGGGTCGTCTGCGTGGTGCGATACCTCAAGTAACTCCGGTCTCCTCTTCTGGGCAATCTACTTTCTAGAAAAGACATTATGTCTTCGCTTGGGGCGCTGCTCTACAATTCCCGATTTTGAGATCACTGTTCCATTCCCAGGTGGCAGCCCTGCTATGGACTACTGCAGGAACATGGTCAAGCTCGCCACCCTAGCTGGAAAGATTTATGAGAAGCTGTACAGTGCACAAGCACTTGTTTCACTGAACGAAGATGGTGCCTTTCGAGTAATGACCTTGTCTCAGGAACTTGATGCAATTCACGAGCAGTCGCAAAATGCCATTGTAAGTTGCCAGTAGCACCTCTTTCAACCTTTCCCATCATTATCCATGCTTTTAGATGCGTGGATAAAGGTTGACCTCGTTCGTAGAGAGAATGGCACCGATCTGCCGTACACGAGCAACAACGCGCACTAATCGAATACATGTCTGCATCGGACGAAATCCTAAGGTATTCGATGCAGACGCTGATACACCGGACCTTGCCCGCCCCTGTAGGATCGCACGTATCATTTACTAAAGAGTGCATTGATTCTGCCAGGAAAGCTCTTATGTGCCATCAATCATCTTCAATACTTCTTTTGGGGACACAGCCCAGCCTCTTATCATCATATATGAGTTGGTGAGTTGACAGATCTACATGACCAGTCAGTTCCGCTCTTTCAACCTAACCTTGTATTTATTTTCTCAGGATCATTCTTTTCACGCCATTCGCCCCGTTCATTGTTTTGTTCTGCCATGTTCTTGAGACTGGAGATTGGGAAGACTTGGGTCGGATGCAAAACTTTGTTAACTCAATTAAACCCGCCCACCCCGTCTCCAGCATTGTCTCGAAGCACCATCGCCTCTTCCAGATATTTTACGAAGTAGCTTTGCGCTACAATGAGTTGAAATCGACATCAAAAATGCAACAGAATGGCTGCGCAGAGGTTAGCACGGAATTTTATAACTGCCTCAACGCCCTAGGCTTTCAACCTCCCGTGGGAACGAGCGACATGGCCGGCGGCGCAAACGCAACGCTCAATGACAATTCTTACGAAGTCTCTGCGGATGTCTCTGCTGATACTTGTAGAGGAATAATGGAGGCAGATCCAGCGTCACAGCTACCAGCTTGGTTCAATATGAGCCAGCAGATGATGGGATTATTAAATAATGACGATATGCCTTTTTAGATCACCTGCTTAAAATTACCTTGTCAGCCTCTGGCCTTTTTCCCTTTTTTTCCCCTTTTTTCTTTTTTTTGAGTAGGGGGAGGGGGGATTTCGGCTCTTCTGTAATAATTGAGCTCTAACAAAATGGTTCATTGTTATCACGACTCGCTTGTTGCTTTTCACTGTGAGACCTTGCGACGCAGCAAGCTCAGCCATATTACTTATACCAGTAATAATCACAACTGCTATCACATTTGGCTTTTGAGTTCTGCTATAGTTCTTTAGCTTATAATAAGGCAATTGATAGAGATGCATCAAGAATTGATAAGGGTGTATCGTCCTTAGGGACACTCTAGCTTTACAGCCTCTAATTCGTTAATCACTATTTTTATTAATAAAGGCAGGATTCTGCCAACGTTCCCGAAGTACCTGACCCTAGCTCTCTTTAACCCAAGTAAGCAGATGATTCAACATCAGTCTCTCAACCATCAATCATTAGGTCTCTCGTCATGCTCTAATCAGAGTCAGTATCAGTCAGTGTACAAACTGGCCTGCAATAACATAAGAGCATTTACCAACAGTCATTGGAATTTATGTTCCAGGCATTAGCTATTATATATCACAAAGCCTCCATCTATTGTCTGTAGCTGTCAGCAGAGTAAACGCTTCCAGACTAAGCGCCTTGCTGGATCTAGACAGATGCCAGATCTCGAATGCGCCTGATAGTGGGATCGGTACCCGGAACAGAGGTGGATCAATTGGTAGGGGTGATCCGCAAAGCCCCCATTCCATCAATAATAGGGTTGAGCCGGCATCCGAATATCGCAACCCTACAGCCTCCAGCTAATATCCGGCGCGGCCGTCAGCCACACGAGGCGTCAGAGGCAATGAACTTCCCCGGACTTGGCTCCGATTTTAATTCGCACTTGTATTTGTTAAACCAGCCTACGAAGTCCACTATGTAGCCTTCCGAGATGTGCAGTTTTTAAACCCTGATACCATTGAAGCAGCCTCGAAAAAGCCTCAATCTGAACCGCAATGTCCATCGAAGACTAGTTCATTCAATGCTTGACATGTACAGATTAATGGTCAGATCATATTGCAGTACTCTATTAATGATCTCATTGGTTTGCCCTGCCGGCAAAATTGCCGTAGCCAAGACTGATACTCACCACCAACAGACAAGCCAGACCCCAAATCAAGCCCTGCCAAGAACCCCCGGCCAATCTCCCCATCGATTGCATAGCAAAAATAACCCTAATTTGTATCCTTGGAATGCATAAGCATATCCCATGAAGATCTTTGTGGCGCTCAACCCTAGCCCCTTTCGGTGTGATGAGCACCACCATTGGTTCAGAGTACGGAAATCTCGTCTAATCCAGTCCAGACCAATGGACGGATTAGCTTCGACGAAGCAAAACCACCTACTCCGTGCCCCTGAATTCTTAAGAATGAGACAGTGTACCCATCATACCGCGGGTTTTTGAGTTTCTGGGTGCTTTTCTTCTCGATGTTTCGTGGGATTTGCCTGCGCGGTAGACCACCATGAAGCTATTCGCAACTTTGCGGTTATTTTTTCTCATTTTACCGTGTATATTCCTACAAGTTAGCGCTAGCTCGCCGACGACTGCGCAGAGGTTAGAGGACGCGTCGCAATGTGCCGTACGTATCCTCTGACGTGCCCGTACTTTGTATCTGTTTACCAGTTTATAGATCAGATGTTTCTCTCAATTTGTTGATAAGCCGACATTCTCATCGGCGAACAAAGAGCGAATATGCTACGATCACAAACTCAGCAACACGGTAGCTGGCTGTATCCGCACAGCATGCCCCATAAGAGACCTGTTTGGTAAGAACCCTTTGGATCGCCCATAGGGAGAAAGCTACTCACATTTACGTTGCTTGACAGACTTTCTAAAGCTTGAGCAAACAAACTGCGGCAGACCAGAGCTTGACAACGACCATAACATCAGAGGGATCAACTACACCATTCTTGGGATAGCAGTTTTTTCCATCATCCTACGAACTGTCACAAAATCCTATCGCTTTTCAAAATGGGGTGCGGACGATTACCTTATTATCGCGGCATCGGTGGGATCTCAGGACGTTCTTCATGCGTTACGATGATTTACTAACTCCTCTAGGTCTTTACAGGAGTACAATGCATCATCATGGGCCTCAGTGAGTTTCAAGCTGAATAAACATCATTCTGACGTAACTCGCTGACCACTTGTTCTGTAGTGACCTTTGCTGGTCTGGGCCGAAATATCTGGACACTTGACGACAGTACCATCACCACCTTTCATATAGTAAGTCCATACACTTATTCATCATGCTCAACTAACATATACAGTATCTCCTCGTTGTTCAATACGCCTACGTCCTAAGTCTCTGCCTTATCAAGCTCTCAATACTCTATTTCTTCCTTCGAACATTCCCCGACTTGACTTTTAGATTAATTATCAAGTGTACTATCGCATTCAACATTCTCACAACAATCATCTTCACCGTATGCGGCGCACTCCAAAGGCAGCCCATTCACTTACTCTGGGATGGATGGAAGGAGTATCCACCTCGTGGGATAACACTTAACATCCCAGCGATCATCCTTTTTCACGCTGGTGTGAACATCGCTCTTGATGTCTGGATGTTTGCCCTGCCGTTGACGCAGTTGTATTCTTTGGGACTTCAACCAAAGAAGAAAGCCGGCGTTATGGTCATATTTGGCGTTGGAATATTGTAAGCCTTCCATTCTCCGTTGTAGCATTTATCTGATGTTCGTCCAGTCTCATTACAGCAAGCTGTGTACGCATCCCCTACTTACTAGACTTTACAAGAACCTTGAACACATCATGTGAGTATTTCTCAAACCCACGAGACGCTTACTCTAACTCGCAAACAACAGCCGACGCACAGGGATTCGTCGTATGGTCAAATATCGAAAGCGGCGTAGGCATCTTGGTAGGTTGTATGCCTCACATGCAACCAATCTTCCGCGCTATAGCAGCACGAGCACGGTCCTGGAATATTCTCCCTTCAAGCTCCGCTAACGCTGAGGGAATATTTGTACAAAGATCTCTTGCCACTATAAAGATGTCGCGGACTGATGGGACTACTTTGGTAGAACCGGATGATTTGGTGCTACATGATCAAGGGGGGCTGTTGAGTGAACCTAGTCCGGCGAAGAAGGTTGATAGTAAGTTTGGGAGTGTGAGTGAGACGGGGACATCAGGGTGAGGGTGTTCAGAAGGGGGACATCGAAGATAATGCGCTCTACCATTGATCCTATTTTACAGGGTCGCATCGAAATATTTGAAAGCATAAAGCGCAGCATCAGCATAGCAGAAATAAACCCTTAGTTTCTTAATCTATATATATCATTCTCTCACATCCATCTACAATACTACCCTTCTTGGCTTGATAAACACTCTGTCAGGGTTTCTAGTCAAAGACGACACCGGTTTAGGCTTCGCAACATCCGCTGGTAAGGGCAACAACTCAAACGTCCAGATGACAAGAGTGAAAAAGATCTTCATCTCAAGATACGACATCCTCCTCCCAAAACAGCCTCGAGGGCCTAATCCAAATGCTTGAATTGGGAAGGCTTGAGAATCGAAGCTTACGTCGTCTTTTCCATCTGGATCGGTAGTTGCCTTGAGCCATCTCTCAGGCTTGAAACCCACATAATCATAGTCCTTCTCCAAAGGTTTCGGCTTGCGAGACTTTACCCATTCACTACTTCGTGACTCGTCGAAATCGATCGGGGGTGACAATATGCTGGGCCCGTTTGATAGAAAGACAACCGTCGTGCCCTTTGGTACACGAGCACCCAGAATCTGTGTGTCAACTTGGACTTCTCGTAGAGTCATGCCAAAAGGATAAGACAAGCGAAGAATCTCTTCCACGACTGCATCGAGATAAGGGACGCGAGTTTGGATAATTTCAGAGAGTAAAGGGGCGCGTCGTTCAGATTTGGCCTGAGGATAAGCTTGTTGAAGGGCTTTTCGAAGTTCGGATTGGGCTCTTTGATCAGCGCTGAGATAGCTCAGGCCCCAACGGACTGCAGACGATGTTGTTTCATGGCCGCCGATAAGGTACGTCATCATCTATAAAAATATCATTATAATGCTTCGGGTCGAGGTGCATAGGTACTCACTTCACTAGTAATCACCTGAGAGTAATAGTCGGGCTCTCTCCCCTCTTTCTTCGCCATAGCCTCCTCTCGAACAGAGATCTCTTCAAGCGCACACTTCATAGCCTCTCCATTAGCCCTTCGCTTAATGCCATTGGCGATCTCTCGCTCTTGCAACCTCTTCGTAAGAGCAAACGCGTTCTTCAAAGTCGCTGATAAATTGCGATACATCCAGTGGAATAGTGGGGGAGAAGGCGTCTTGATGATCTTTGCGACGCTTTCGGCGACAGTTGCCAGGGCGTTGAGCTCTTCATTAAGAGGGAGTTCTTTGAACGCAATTTCGCCGTCGGTATTTGACGAATGGTTGACGTCCGGTGTGAGTTCTTGGATTTCTTTGACAAGTTGGGTATGTTGGGTATCAAGGCCAAAAGCTGCGCATACGATGATATCAAGGGCGGCGTTGTGTACATCCTTTGAGGCCGAGAAGAATTGACCATTGGCGTGCTCAGTTTTGAGATTCCAGAGCTCAACTAGTCGAGAGAACTTGTCGTAAATTTCGGGCGCAGATACCTTCAATCATATCAGTCTTTTGATCATTATTCCCTATGGTCTCATCTCACCTCTGACAAAAACGACGGCGTCATCAAATTCCTCACAAGTTCCTTATTCTTCCTAAACTGCGGATCCGAGCTCGTAAGTGTAATATGCGCCCCAGGCACAACACAATTAAAAACAGCCGTGCTCGACGTCCCTCTATCAAACTCCTTCACCCGATGCGTACAGATTTCAGCTGCTTCATAGTGATCAGCGACAACAACCCACGGTTTTCCAAAAGGACGAATAAAAGCCTGGAATAATGGTGATTGGTGCTTAATAGCCTGCGTCGCTAACCAGTCGGTCAAGCTCCCGAAAGCCTTGACATCGGGAAGATCTCCCAAGATACGATTGGTCGCAGAGACGTTATAGGGAATGTCTGCTAAGGGACGGGGTAGCATTGAGCGGTAGAGGGTGTAGGCAATGCCTGCTAATAAGAGACATCCTAATAAGATCCTCGTGGGCGACGAGTCTAGAGTGTCAAGCAACGACATGGCAGCAATTTCTCACTCCAAAATGTCACAAAATGAACAGACCCAACTGTCACAGTCAAAGCGGACCCACGGCATATTTATCAAGCCCAACATGGAGATAACAAACTGAGACAATTAATTCAACGTTTTTGTTAACTACCCCTAAAAAGGTTAGATAATTTCAACGATAGTCAGCCGCAATTGAGAGGTTCTCCAATTAAAGGGCTGACATTACGAGGTTGGTTGCACAGTTGGGGCCTCGCTAGAGCCCCTTTAAAATCTGATGTGAGAATGCCAAGGCAATTTATTGGTATGACAAGATCAGCCCTGGGACTTTGGTGATTTTGCTCGACGAAGTCGCTGAATGGAGATGTATATACGCCAATTGATGGCTGACTGAGTGAGATGTTGACTGTTTTGCAGGTTTGGGAGTTGATGCGAGGAGATGTTGAAAAGTGGCGCTCGTCAGAATGCAGACTGCAGACTGCAGAGAGCGTAAGCAATTATGCTGGCCACGTAAACAATGCTACACAGGATTCTGATGCAGTGCTGATCTCTGATCCCATGGAAGTTTTTAATGCTCAAAATTTGATACCCATATCCTTACAAGAGTGATATCTGTGGAGTTCTTCAGATGCCGCAACGAATCAGAAAACTTCAGCAGCAATGGATGGAAACAAATGACTTGTTAACGGGTTTTTGAGTTTTTCGGTAGTTCTTTGCTAACGTAGATCAGTCGTGTCCGGAGATCCGGAATCAGCACTCGGCGTTGCGACACAAACATGAGGAAGGGTTATGAGCTGCTAGCAAGTCCCCGACAGCCACGAACACTACTGATACGCCTATTCAGCGCAGCAAGGTTCTTTAACACATTGATAATCACGAGACTCTGGGCGGGATCTGAAATGGCATGGCGGGTTTGGCAAATGCTGGGGCTGTCTTTCAAGAATTTTGATTGGGTTCATCTGCCAAGGATCTTCCGCTAAACCTTGGAGGGCGCAGCTAGTGTTCAGTTCAGTTCAGTTCAGTTCAGTTGCATTAGCCCTATCAATATCTCGGCCAGATAGATCTATGCAACACAGCAAAAATAGCCGTTGGTGTCATGTTGGCCATCTTTCAGGTCTTGGCTTCATGAGCACTCAAGGCAGAAGCGCTAGAAATAGTGGCAATGTCTACTGAGACCTCCCAGCGCCAATAGATTCATGACACATCAAAAGATTGGAGGCCAACTCAGTGAGGGTCAAGTTCTTGATCATATTGGGTAAATCCCCCCCACGACTATTGAGCGGCCAGTATCAGGCTTTTTATTCTTGAAAAACGAACATTCCTACGTATCGAAGATACCGCCCAAAGGATATGCCATCTAGTGACCTTGAGAATCCTAACGAACCAGAGGACAGCACGAGCCTTCGGTCCTCAAAGAGACTCCGACGATCGTATCACACAGAGCCACATCACCACATCTTCTGTCGGCGAGAACACATACGGGCTGGGCTTTGCTCGCGCCATACTTTCCTCGACAGAACTAGGCATGCTTTCTCTCAACGGCCCACAGCGAGAACACATACTTGGTCGAAACTCAAGACCTCGGCTTGTTCTGTATCATAATGGCGGCATGTCGGGATACTTAACTTCGTTCTACATGTTTCCAGAGACCAGATCTGCGATAGTAGCGTTGGGAAATCCTCATGGCTTGGGCGATGGACCGGACTGGTCTGCACAAGCTATTGCACAGGCAATGTTTGATCTTCAGCCGGAGATTGACTTTGCGGAGGTTTCGAAAAAGAGCGCCAAGATAGAGTATGAGAGGTATGCCCGTCTCGCAACTGACTTTGAACACTTCCGGGATGAGGAGAGAGGCAAAGATGGACTGCGCAATATCGATCTCGCCGAATATGTGAGCAGGTACGTCAATAAAGGTTTGAACATGACTCTAGAAATCAGACATAACACAGATAAAAGTCTGATTATCGTTGTTAATGATGTCGCGTCACAGCACCATCAGCTGAGTCACTTTGCTGGAGATAAGCTAGGGTTTCTGCCCTCTTCACGCGGAGAGTTTGTTGCTCGGGAGTTCATAGATTGGTTCCAATGGGGTCAGTTTATTCTGAGCTTCAAACGCCATAAGTCAGAGAAAGTGGTGGGAGTCAGTTGGACTTTGCAAGTTGGCATTGCGCCTGTGCACTTTGAGAAGGTTACCTAACAGAAATAGCGAGTAAAGGGTCATGGCGAACCATACTACTGTGGCGGAAATAACTCTAAATCAATTCCTAAGCTATCCTATCATAAATATCTCATCATCATCACAGGCCATCATCCTGCTTCACTGTTGGAAGCCGATCCCTCTAGAGCTTGCTGTTGACAAATGCAAGAGCCTCTTTACCGTAAATGTTGACGTATTGTTGGTGGTGGTTGGAGTCGTTTCCGTTACAGCAGAAAGGATCCTGAGAATCACAGTAGATCTGCACCTTGTCTGCGTTGGGGCAGCTGAAGCCAGCGGGTCGAGCATCGAACTGAAAATTGTTAGAAGTGTAAGATGAGGTAGGATGTAATAACTTACGCCTCCAGCGGTACAAGTTCCGACTCCATAAGAAAGACCGCTCACGAAGCGGGGGTCACCAAGCATGATAACAGCCTTGACCTGTTGGACTGCACTAGTGGAGAGAGGGACGGAAGAATCGGAGATGCCAGCTCCAGAATCAGGACCTCCGCAGATGTTGTTATCCATGATTTGGCCACCCTAGCAATATTTATTAGTTACTAGTATCAATGGATGCGAGAGTAGATGACGTACCTGAGAGTAACCGATCATGACAATTTTTGTCTGAGGACAGCGCTGGTTGAGACCATTGACAGCAGTAGTAACTGCCTGTGTACCCTGCTTCGCGGAGTCACCATACTGAACACCTCCACATGAAGCCTGACCACCACAAGCAGGGTAATCGATGGCCTCTGAAGTAGCGCCGGGGTGATCAGCCTTGATCATATCGACCAGCTGACCAGCTGAGCCGAAACCCGGTGCAACTGACGTTTCACGAGCGCCGAAGATATGAATGTCCGGGCATGACTGAGCCTGGACTGCCAAGATGTTGGCAAGGATAAGAAGAGTGGAGTCGAGAGAAGCACGCATTTTGACGATCTGTATATACTGGCGAGTACTTGTGTTGTCAGATGAATGTCGAGGTAATTCATCAGCTATTTAAACACGGGAGATAAACAAGGATACTACAGCGCATGAACATTCCAAGAGCTAATCGACTGACATAGGTCGTTTACCAAACCATTCCCCGCTGTTGTTTCAACCTGATTGACAGGTTTCATCCGACAAGGATGAGGTATTGGTGGGTAATTAAGAATCAAATGGGTCTAAATCTGTCTGAAACATGTTTTGTAGCAGTTTGCATAAGATTTTATAAGAACCGAAGCTTTGATCGAATAACATCTGTTTTAATGTTACAGTTTCAGGAACCGATCGAGCCGACGGCCCGATGAACAGACTGTATCTGAGCTCGGAGATTAAGAGTTTTAGTTACTGTATGTTGATATAAACGATTGCCGTTTTGCCGCAACATTTATCCGTCTCCATCGTGACCCTTTAGTAGAATTGCCAAATAAGCCATCAACCTTTTAGCCGTTATTTGAACCCTGAAACTAGATAATCTCAATCTCCCTTGGTTCAGCGCAAAAGGAGATCAACTCAACGTCATAGCCCTGCGATTCATCAACACCAAAGTTACCTAGCCTTCAATACCGATCTAAAGCCTCGGATAACTACATATCTCGATCTAGTATGAGGCAAAAGACCTCAGCCTTCCTTACGCCATCAACCTCATAGTAGTCCATCCGCAGGGGCATATATGCGAACTCATGACCAGCAATCAAGCTAAGATCTGTCATATCCGGCCTGATTTGTACAGTGCACTCGCCATTGAGACCTCGGAAATTAACAGCCGGAAAATTAACTGCCTAGCAAACAGCGGATATTAGTCTAGCTTTTAACACAGCTACAGCGCTAAGAACTCTAGATATTAGGTCTAGTATTTAGTTAATTATAGATACCTTAATAAGCTCTACTAAAGGCTTCGCCAGATCGGTTCAAGGCTAATACCTCATAAATCCATTAATAAATACCTAAGACCAAGATAGAGCTTGATATTCTTATAAGCTAAGCGGCTAAGGACCAGCTACTGACTAGTCTAATAAATCGACAAAGTGTGATTTCCATAACCCAGCCAAGTATTCATCGCCAGTGAAGGCCTTAACAATTGATCTGCCCCGACGGAAGCTATCCAAATTGGCAGACAGCAAACGGATAGAAGAGCTTGTGCCCCAACGTTAGCTGAGGGTCAGATATGGGACTTTTAGGGGTATTATCGGGTCTTCGGACGTTACTCATAACTTCCACATATCAGACACTTCTTGGCCAATATTAAGTAACCTGGTGGGATGCCATCCTGGCTCTAAGCGCCAAAGACTGTTATATTTCGGATAAGAAGATTAATACTTATATAACCATTGCAACACAATGGTCAAGGCATTGTCTGTGGTCATGGTTGAACTTGCGACGGGTATTTAAAGTTGCTCCATGTTTCGTGCCTCTGAGAATGATAAAGATTAGTAAAGAGCACCTCTAAGTTGATTTAAGAACATACTGCTTATAGGAAAAAGACAGAATGCAATCTGTTTAGTATTGTTTATCATAGGATTGTTGTACCATATAATTAACGATACCTATCTCTTGTTAGTCCCTGAAACACGCTGTTTATTGGTTATCCACGGCATCTTTGAATTTTATAAGTCTTTATCCAGTGATTATAACCCAGCTTCCCGAGGCATCAAGGGGTTCTTAGAGAGATATGTCTTGACAGCTGGGACAGGGAGTTTGTTAGTATTTAGGATCCAATTCCATTTCGCCAATGATCTGGGAAAACGAATGGACTACCGAGGTTAGTGAGGGGGGAAGAAAAGATCCAGAGTCTCGTTCGATGTCGGCAATTCTGTCTCGACAACGAGGCTCACTTGTAGTAGCATGCATGGGCCCAAAATGCAACATAAGAACCCTGTTGTTACATGGCCAGCTAGACAGGTGTCAGCGCGTACCTTAGAGGTCGCAAGTACATAACCTGGTATTCTTTTGAAAAGAATGACGAAACAAATACTATGAAGTGAACTTGTCTCTATCAAATATCTTGCTTGTACTTGCATTTGGTTAAGACACTCTAGGCTAAAGCTACAATCTTATAAATAATTATTTATCTATCTCTTTTTGAGGTTCTCTAGTTTCACCTGCATCTGCGTATTCAATACATACTCAGACTAACAGATGTAACATGGATAGAAGCACAGTCTTGTAGTACCAAGAAACATGTTGCCGTTTTGTATGAGTAGCAACTCCATTGATGTTCCTCTCCATGAGGATGCGATAAGCGGGGTTGACAATATCGGATGAATACACTAAGAATAAGACCGTGAGCATAATCTATTGATTCGTTCTTTCACGTGGTTTCCTATAATCTCCTTTCTGTGCTCTTTTCCTTTGTGCTGGGGCAGAAGTCTTCTTTTACCCTCTCAGGCTTATACATATGGCAGAACAAACACTAACACACATAGACAATACACTTATTGCTTTCTCCAGTACCTCAAGTAACGCTCAGACTGACTGATAGTTAAAGCTCATTATCCAACGAATTATATCCGCCTGACACAGTGAATATCCCGGAGTAAATGAAAAGTGAGTTATTATACTAACCTCGAACGCCCTCTCTAACGCAGCACATAGAGTCTGTTGCTCTTCCGTCGAGATGATTGAACCTAAGTTCTTGAACAACAAGAAAGCATACAGAAAGCACACACGAAACCCATTCTCACTGTCTTTCTTTATAACCTGGTACAGAATTGTCTCCTTCTCGATAGGCTTAGCATTCTACTTGAGTAGGAGCTGGACAACCTTCTCATCACCTAACTCTATAGCCTGTGACAGCGGAGCCTTCAATTCCTTTTTGGGATTTATAAATTTTTGATACAGATAGATCCCATGAATTAACTATGCATAGTTCTGTTAGCATTTAGTAATCCCATTGATAGACTGCATAATCCTTACCATAGATAAAATGTCACTTTTATATCCTAAAAACGCTGCTCCTATCGTCACAAGCTAAGAGCACAAGTGTTAATATTGACTCACTCGTTGCCTATTCGTTGGAGCGGCATTACTTACTGAATGAAATCTTAGAAAAATCATTGCCCATCCCCTCCAAGAAAAGATGGCAGAGGTCAACCTGAACCCCGCCTTGTAATTGTAATTGACATCGGCGCCTTTCTTGAGCAGCAACTCGATTACAGCTACATCGCCATTCTCTATGGCTGTAGAAAGTGGCGTGCGACCGCGGGAATCTTCTGGATCCAGTCTCACGCCACTTTCGAGAAGTAACTTCAAAACAGCTGCGTGACCTCGCTCTGCGGCAAGATGAAGCGGTGTCCTCATCAACGAATCGTCTTCGTCTGGCCAGGCCCCATTTTCGAGAAGTAACGCTGAAATAGCTACGTGGCCATATATCGCTGTAAAATGAAGTGGTGTCATATGTACTAAGCCCGCCGGGTGGACATTGACATCAAATCCGTCGGTCCTTGTTAGAATACCTCTCAAAGGTACTATCCATCCCTTTAACACGGTCAAATGGAACAGTGTCATCTTTTCAGGAAAGGATAAGCGGAAGAATATGTCTCGTAGATGAGGAGAGCGGTGCCACCACCAATTTATAGTGGCATCTGAAGGCCAATGGAAAGACTCCTGAAGGTTCTCTGGAATTTGCGGCACGTGGAATACCCACGAATCTGCAGCATAGGATAGAAATGGAAATATGCTGTAGTCCACCTCATTTACTGCTCGATCAAGATTCAGCATCTCCAAGTATCGCAAGCAAATCTGAGCAAACCGATAGTGTGCTAAGCCGGCTGTTTGTTCTCGTTCAATGCTGTTACGAAGAGATGGCAGTGCCTTCTCTACGAAAAAGTCCTTTACAGACTGATGAATGAACTGAACGACACCTTGCTTGGTATTATACTCGATGAGACCATGTCCGAGAGTTTTGACTTCCCATTCCACCGCGGCGGCATTGAAACGAAACTTCCTGTCACCTTCAAACTCTTGTAGTGATTGAAGCGCTGGGTTCTTCGCTAGATTCACAGCCCAGTGTAGCTCAGCCAGAGTTAAAGGTCTCGAGGCAAAGCAGATGCACTCGATAAGGTCAAATGAGTCCGGGTGAAGATGTCGGAAGAATTCGCTGTAGAGTGTATCCAGGGTTTGAGGGACGAGACGGACTTCAGTCTCTATCCTCTCTATCCCTATGCGTTCCCGCTCGAGGGTCAACGCTCTTTTTACTACAAGGCACGCCCATAAAAAGACTCCCTCGGCATGCTTTGAGATATATTCAGCAATCTTGGATCCTGTCCGTTCCTGGAATGAATGCAGCTTGGTCTCGACGAAGAGGGATATATCCTTTTCGTTCTCTGTGTCGATATATATTTCCAATGCACCATTAAGGTTTAGAATCGGGTAGTGACGACAGGTGAAGCAGATACGAAATTGTTTCAGATTAGGTGAAAAGGGTCTCCGGAGTAAGGAACTGAACTCTTCAGCCAAATTCTGTGCGTTCTCCTCGCCGCATTCGTCTAGAGCATCAACGAATAATAAGATTGGGCGAGTCTCCAGGGCCTTCCAAAGTGCGATATCGGTATGATAACGGAGCTCGGAGGTTTTCCACGTCCACCGCTCGCCGTACGTACCTAGTGTTGTAACCCTTTGCTTGAATTTGGCTTCGAGGGCCTCCAGTGTTTCCGGAGTCGTACTTTGCAACTGACAAAGAAGCGAGCGGAACAGGCCATCTGGTGTCTTTTGGAGTTCGGTACCACGACCGTTGAAAAAGAAAGAAAAAACTAAAGGCTTTTCTTCATTTCTTGGGGATTTGATGTTATCGCGGGCATATCGTAGCAGGGTCGACTTCCCAGAACCAGGCTTCCCTCTTATCCAAAGTAGGGATCGATCACGGTACTCCCATGTCTGGTATATCTTGTGTTTGAGTATCCACCGGCATGTTCCAGCTGCTGCAGTTTTAATCTCTGTCGGCCGACTTTCCATTTCTTCAAAAACCAGTGATCTAAGGCAGAGCTGTGACAGACCCAGTTCTGTTTGCTTTTCTGAGTACACTTCGAGACAATGAATCAGTAACACGAAAAGGAAATATATTGATAATAGCTAAACCATACCATGTTGCGTAACTGGGGCGAAGTACGCAGTGCCCGAACCGCTGAATTCGTTATGATTGCCGGCATACTTGCTTCCCGCAATGTTGTCCCCAGATCCGAAATGCGCCTGGCTGACAGCGTCCTCCTCTGGCAGTGAGGCCTCTATGGTAGATAACTCCAGGATGGCCTCGGAGAGCTCCACAACCTGTGTCTCGGTGGCTGCTTGGGCTGAATGGGCTAGTACCAACAGGTGCGCGTCCTCCATCATCCCCTTGGCCAAGATCTCCACAAGAGTTCCCTTACCCAAGCGCCGCACGGCCATAGTATAGCGCTTGATCCTAGATATTCTCTCTGACGGGGCAACAACCTTGAATATTTCCTCCAACTGCACAGCCTTTTCTCTACAATTCTCCAGAACTTTCTTCATTGCCTCGTACACCCCTTCGTCTGCATCATTGCTGATGTGACTTTCGACAGATTGAAGGGTGCCTCGAACAAGTGGTAGCCTTTCAGCCACTTCATGAAAGGCCCGTGGGACATCTTTCGCGTCCTTGAGAGCTTTGGAGACCGTTCCGATTGCCTCAACTATGCCGACAATCGCGGAGATGAGACCGACGACCTCGATGCCCGACATTTGGTGCTTATGTGGGACCTCGAGTAGTAATCGATGGATGTGAAAAGTATCGGAAGCAGAGAATGTTAATCGGCTGTTCATATACTGGCATCTAAGAAGTTGGCATAGTTAAAAAGGTGAGGGAGTTAGTGGCTGAAAGAAGTAGAAAGAGAGTTGTGTTACGGTTATAGTTTGATCGATTCAGCAAGAAGCCATATCGGGCGCTCTTTGCGATGTTCAAATTAATTACAATATCACACCGCTACTCAGCAAAACTGATATTCATGGACTTTTGCCTAGATGTATGAATGTGGCTTGCAGCATCTAATGAAGCCCCAGCATATTAGCCCCCTTACTTGAGCTTTTAACTTTTGTGGTTCTATTGTCAAATAGTCTTACTCTCACTGTTTTTAGTGCGAAAACACATCGACTAAGGACACTTGACATTGGGTCTGATTTTTTATTCAGAAAAGGTACCTTCACTGGCTTTACCAACAGCTTCTGCAATAAGCGGGGTTGACGATATCGGAGGTCGACCCGATAAGGTCGGAGCCGCGCCCCGTTTCGTTGCCGAACCAAGACGGCACCCGGGGTTCAAATGCCGGGGCTCAGGTTACTGATCAACGTGGATCAACTACGACGTGTAAAGGAGAATTTTTTAGCCACATAAATTGTCTTCATAAAGAATTCTCTTCCTATTATCTTTAAAGTTCATCTGGCTGAGTTTAACAGATAAGGCTGATTAGTCATCCCCATCCAACTCGGAGCCCCACACTCCAGCTCCGATCTAATTTTTTCCGTTGACCTCATCGCACAAACTCACTCACTCACTCAATCTCAACGCCATCTCACGTCCCTACACGCAAAATGAGTGGAAAACCTGCCCTCGGTCTTCTCGGCGGCGGCCAACTCGGCCGAATGCTCTGCGAAGCCGCATCCCCTCTCGAAGTCGAAATCGCCATCCTGGACGCCCAAGACGCACCCGCCAAACAAGTCAGCCGCAGCAAACACCACGTCGACGGCTCCTTCAAAGACGCCCAGAAGATCAGAGAACTTGCCAACAACTGCAGCGTTCTCAGCGTTGAGACGGAACACATCGAGACTGCTGTTCTGGAGGAGTTGGCTACTGAGGGAAAAGTTGTTGTTTATCCTTCGTGGAAGACGCTGCGCTTGATTCAGGATAAGTTTGAGCAGAAGGATTATCTGGGAAAGCAGGGTATTCCTATTGCTGAGCAGGTCGCTATTCAAGCTTCGGGTGCGGAGGAGATGCGTGCGGCGCTGAAGGATGTTGCGACGAAGTTTGGATTTCCTTATATGCTCAAGTCGCGAAAGGATTCGTATGATGGACGCGGAAACATCAAGATCGCTAATGATGAGGAAATCGAGACTGCTGTGAACGAATTCGGAAAGCTGCAATGCTACGCTGAGAAGTACGTTCCCTTCCAGCGCGAGCTCTCGGTCATTGTTATTCGTACAGAGGACACTGAGGGTCGAACAAAGCGTCTTGTGCCGTACCCTTGCGTCGAGACTGTTCACGAGGACAATGTTTGCTCGCGCGTCTACATGCCTCCTCGCGATACACCAGATGAGGTGTCTAAGCGCGCTCAAGAGGTTGCTGTCAGTGTTGTGGAGAAGCTCTGGGGACGAGGTGTTTTTGCGGTTGAGATGTTTGTCACGGAGAAGAATGATATTCTTGTCAATGAGATTGCGCCGCGACCTCATAACTCTGGCCACCTCACCATCGAGGCCGTTCCCTACATGTAAGTATTCAAGACTGCCCCACTGATTTCATGCTAACAAATGTACAGGTCACAGTACAAGGCCCAGCTCACATCCATCCTCGATGAGCCCCTTCCTGAGAAGCTCGAACCCCACGTCGCTTCCAGCATCATGATCAACATCCTCGGCGGCGCCGAACCCGAATCTCACATCCCTCTCGTCCAAAAGGCCAAGTCCATGTTCGCCAGCAATATCGGCGTCTATCCCCACCTCTACGGAAAGCAGTCCAAGCCCGGCCGCAAGATCGGTCACATCACCCTCACCGGATTGACCGCCAGCATCAAGGAGCTCGAGGAGTATGCTCAGCCTCTTGTTAAGCTGGCTGCTGATATGCGACAAGAGCGTATTCAAGCCAAGAGCAAGAGTCTTCGTCCTGAACAGGCTGTGGCAAAGGCTACTAAGGATCCTTTGGTTCTTGTTACCATGGGTTCGGACTCTGACCTTCCTGTTCTCAAGGCTGGCCTTGATATTCTCACTCAGTTTGGTGTGCCTTGGGAGGTTGACATTACGTCTGCTCACCGAACGCCAGTCAAGATGGGTGATGTCGCTACAGCTGCTGCTGATCGGGGCATCAAGGTCATCATTGCCGCTGCAGGAGGAGCTGCCCATCTTCCCGGCATGGTCTCAGCCTACACCCCTCTTCCCGTCATTGGTGTTCCCGTCAAGGCCACTCATCTCGACGGCATGGACTCTCTTCTGAGCATTGTCCAGATGCCTGTAAGTAAACCTCCCCAAACTTCAATATGCACTGTCTGACAGATCACAGCGAGGCGTTCCTACCGCCACCGTCGGCATCAACAACTCCACCAACGCCGCCCTGCTTGCCATCAGAATCTTGGGCGCTTTCGTTCCCGAGTACCTTGAGAAGATGAGGGCTTACCAAGTCGACATTGGCGAGCAGGTAAATGGCAAAGCTACTCGATTGAGGGAGTCGGACGTTGAGTCTTATCTGGCGCAAATGAAGAAATGAACAAAAGCGACTCTATGATAAATTCTAAAATAGACAAGAAATTAAAAAACGACCACGTTCCTGGGAAATAAACAAATTCATCTCACCAGTGCGAAGCTTCGATGGTAGGAATGAAGCGTCCAATGGCAAGCATGCCACAACTGAAGAGGCCAGAGGGCAATGCAGTCTTGGACCGAAAAACTCTAAGAACTCTGTATCTTCATCCATGAATGTCCCATGCTCTAATTCGCCTCAATAAGAATAACATCATCAACATAAATCTCCAGACTCTGACACTCCGCCCGAACCTGGATACTCGGTCCAAATCCCAAAAACAACTCATTCCAAGTACAGCTCATAGTAAACTGCGTCCACTCATTATAAGGGCCAGCCCAGTCCTGACTCTTGATATATCCGCCGCCAGCTCCACAAGTAATCTTTCGTGTTTGGCAATTAACAGCCTGAATAGTCTTTATCCAGATAGAATAAGTGTACTCTTTGTCAACCTGGATCAAAGACTGGTCGATGGGATGATCGACGCCAAGGACGACAGGGTCGTTGAGATCTGCGTTGTAGTAGCCGGAGAAGTCACCTGAATGGGTGCCTTCTTCGGAAGTGGAGATGTAGCCGAATTGACCGACTGGGTGCCAGGGTGCTACGGTTCCGGACTCGAAATCCGGATTGGTGAGGACGTTGGTTGGCTCTGAGGCAGCTGTCGTGGTTGTAGTAGGTTCCGCGGTGGAAGTAGCGAGGGTCGTAGGTTCAGCACTTGAAGTGGTGATCAGAATAGTAGAGGTTGCTGAATCAGAGGCGAGTTCAGTCGTAGAGCCAGAAACAGTCTCCGTCTCAGTCTCAGTAGTGGCAGTCTCAGTCTCGGATACAGCAGTCGATTCAGTGAAGGAAGTGGTAGACGTCTCGGTTTCTTCTGCAGAAGTTGACGAAGAAACAATGGACACAGACATAGATCCAGCGGAACTCGTAGACAACGCGGCCGAACCAGAAGAAGAAGAAGGTTTGCATGGCGATGCAGAGGCAAGTTGGCATATCGCCAGCAGCTGAAGAGCTAGAACTCGCATGGTGTTTCAGGTAATGACTGTAAGGGTAACAAAGACCGTAAAGAGAGAAAGAACACAAATGCTGGACGTCTCCAGAAAGAATTAACATTATGATGGTGAAGAATTTCCTCCTAAATTTCGTATACATAGAGCTAGCTGGTCTAGATGGCGGACTATTGGTTTAAGCTTAAGGATTATCGGATGTGGCGTTGGTAAAGCCAATAGCCTAGGCTGGAAGTGAGGTTCACAGAGAAACTGTATCCACTTTGTTTAAGCGAGCTTTGCTTGCTCCAAGGTCGTGATACCGGTTACCCTAGGGCATATAGGAAAACTTTAAACCTTGATCCTATAGTTACAGAAACATTTAAATAGGCTCAAATAATGGAAGAAAGACTTGTCAGGGTTTTGAATAAGTCATTTATCTTGCTTATCTGTCCCATAGTTAAGATTAGGATTTCCATAAGCAGTCAGGTTTTATCTGATATTATACAATAGATAGTCATACTATTAGCACCTCAGCTCAGCTTGCTACAACGCTACCTAAACAGAAATCACAGACTTGATATCTACTGCTGTAGTTACAGCCAGAAATTTACTGAAATAGGGGCAGCATATGCCAAGGATTTTATTAAATGCTGGGAAATGGATATGTTAATTATTATTCATCTGTTGCTTGGATTGGAGTGTTAGTTCCGAAGACTTATCTCGGACATAGGTTAATCCAGTTTCAGTCGTGACCAAAACAGAGTCTTACCTGGTTTGTCTTAGTCCATCTTAAAGGCTGACAAGGATGCAGATTTGGAATTTTCTTTTTGCAGCAAGTGCTTCGACAGGCGACACTCTTATGAGTCAAAATCTGTGAAAAGTTTCTGACTTTCTTGAATTCAAAATTATTGGATCATTGATGGAGAAAACTGAACGCCAGGCTGGGCTGCTGACGTGATCTCAAGACATAACCGTATGAAGCTGTACTAACATCGGTGAGTGAATTAATACACGCTATGTACAGAGTAATCTGTGCCTTGATTAAAATTAGCTGGCCTCGAAAAACCAACTAAATGCGATTATTATGCCCCAATCGGTTACAGGCCTTCTGACCCATGATGGAATCAATATGGGCTGTTAATTGCTGACTGCATACAACTTTTGCAACCAACGCTTTCAGCTCGACTTCAGTGATCCAATCACGACTAAGTATTACATCGTAAATGAGGCACGAGAGCATCGATCCTTGCTCGAGTGTTACATATTTAACCACCATATCCTCTAGGCAACCGCAAATCGCTTTAGTAATGGTCAGCTTATTTATTTCTTTCGTTTTGCCTCCGTTGGCCTCCTCTCGTTTCCTTCCTCCCCTCATCTCCACAAGCTATCCATAGCGAATTGCGCTAACCTCTTTTCTCACCATGATTGCGAAAAACGCGCAGGCAGAGCTGGAGGAGAAGCTGAAGAACGATGATCGCGATGTCGCCGATTTATGGAAGGAAGCTCTCAAGAGCTATGAGAGTATCGTTGGTTTTGGCCTGCAGCGAAAATTCGACAATGTCAATTCCATGCTTGACTTTGGAACCGATCAGATGAACAACTTTCATAAGTTCAGACATGACAAGGGCAAAGTTGATCGTCTGAGAACTCTCTTCTCGTCAAATTTGGACTTGGTTGAGCAGGGCGCCAACCAAATCATTGCTGCAGCCGCTCCCGCATTTCCACCAGCTGCTGCTATTGGAACAGCCTTGACCTATATGCTCCAGGCTTGTCGATCTGTCTCAGCCGATTACGATATCATCATCGTGTTCTTTGAGGATATGAACAGTTTCCTTACCAGAATTACTATCCTGGAGACGAGACTGCCCAAGTACAAGGCTTATCAGAATTGTTTGATGGAGGTTTTCACCTCACTTCTGACCATGTGCGGTTTCGCGCACAAGTACATCGAACTCGGGCGTTTCAAGAAATGGATCTCCAATTTGTTCAAAGGCGATGATGGGGAGCTTGGCGGTGCACGTGCGAGTATGAACAAGAATCTCGAACATCTTCAGCAGGCGACTGAGTTTGCAATCCTGAGCAATACCGAAGAATCTCTCAAGATGGCATCTCAACTTGATGACAACCAGAGATCACATGCCGCAATGCTCGAGCGTGTCGGACACACCATCGATACTATTCAAGAGAACACCGAGAATATCAAGGGAGACATTGCCAAGATCTTGAAACTGTTCGGCGGACAGAAGAAAGAAAGATCTACAGAGAAACCCCAGGCGAAAAAGCCAGCCTCAGCCAACAGTATCCGAAACGCGATGCCTGTCGTCTTCAACGATGGCCATGAGTACCAGACACTGAAGGAGACTCTCCTGCCAGATTCATGTGGCTGGATCTTCTCTGAGCCAGAATGGGAAGAATGGCTAAAGATCCCAGATGGAGAACGCCCCATCCTTGCTCTCACAGCTGAGCCAGGTAGCGGCAAGAGTCATTTGGCTGCTGCAGTACATGACAAACTGACTCAGAGGGCCAGCGAAGATGAAACTGGGAATACTTGCGTCGCGCACTTTTATTTCCGAGAACAGGAAGATGCTTTTGCCTTCTTCCTATGCGGTATCATCACAGTCGTCAACCAAATCGCTGAGACCAACCATGCAGCTTGCGAAAAGCTAAACGCCCAAATCGCCAGAGACGACATTGAGATAGATACCAACTTGTGGCAGCACCTCGTAGAGCACCTCCTCGGGGCTGTTTTCGGGCCAGATTCGAAGTTCAGTTTGTACATTGTATTCGATGGTCTCGATGAGCTTCGCGACCCGGAAGATTTTCAGCTGTTTCTTTCGGACTTCTTCAACGAGAAGGGGCTGAAGATATCACTTGCTGTGACTTCTAGACCTGAGCAGCTGGATGATCTTCCCAAGAGCACGAAGCTAATTAGGATAGGGGCGGATAAGAAGAAGCAGAGTCAAGACATGAGGTCGCTGATCTGGAATCGTATCAACTCGCTCAATAATCTCAAGAGGTTCAGTCGCTACGTCCAGCAGAGAGTCGCTGACACGATTGAAGAAGTTTCCCCAAGTAAGTACATCCTTTATCGTACATAGAACCCTGACTGACAAGTATTGCAGACATGCTTTATGCAGAGCATCTACTTGCTCGTCTTGACAACTTGGGTCGTGAAGGAGCCGTCCTCAGAGCTCTCGGCCAAGAAATGCCCAAGAACCTGCACGATATCTACAAGATATTACTCACAGAATGCCAGCGCCGTATGCCAGCCAAGCACCAAGAGGTTTCTGCGACTTTGCTCCACTGGGTTGCTTTTGCCAGGCGCCTCCTAACCCTGACCGAGGTCCAATCGCTTCTCAAATACCTCGCCCAAGATGACAACTTTGACATTGAAGAGATTCGTGAGTTGTTCGACAAGTTCCTTAGAGTCGGTGGACCTGGCTACGACACAGAAGTCCTGGCACGGATTGAGGCTAGTCAAGCTACTGCTGTGCAAGACTTGAAGCAGGACGAAGAGAACAAGCACGACAGCATTTATGACGATGGACCACTTCCAGTCACGTTTAAAGAGAGGTCTATGAGACACTACTTTACCAACATTTCCACTGGCGCTTCTGAATTTCGATGGGGACCTTCTGAAGCAAATCGAAGGATGCTCTTGACCAGTGCGGAGCTTCTGCGATCTCATCGAAACAAAGTGGATGAGAGTTTACTCAAATACTCTGCCTTGTTTTTAATCTCACATTTCGTCGAGACTGATGCAGAACAGCATACTTCTGATGAGCAGATTGAAGTTCTTAAGGCCTTCTCAGAGACGATGGCTAATAAAACGGGTCTTGCTGAGATGCTGAGCAAGTCTGGCGTTACGTATGGAGGATCCGGCGGTGGTACATCTGTTACTAATGAGAAAGTGTCTCAATGGGCAAAGCTCGTTGAGAAACCAGAAATCAGCGAGAAGCTTGATGACTTTACAGTCGAATGGTGGAAGCGAGTTGGTCCAGATCCGCCAGCTTGTCGTCTTGACATAGCCAAGGGCTTTCTCCAGCAGCTGTATCAGGCACAGAGCTCGAAAGAGGCAGTTGAAGCGTACCAAGAAGTTCAAGGTGTTCTCAATGCAGTAAGTGTTCCAGTTCAAGCATAGTCGTATAATCAAGGCTGACTATCTTAGTCTGGCTCAACGAAGCTACTTATGGACCAAGCCGCGATCAACTTTCCAAAGGAGTTCGAGGATAGAAATCGTGCCGCGTGCGACGATGAGGAGTATAATGCAGCCACAGCTACTCTGGGTGTCCTGAGCCTCTTTGGCGACGATGTCAAGCCTGATGCAGCAGCACATCGAGCCGTTGCAGAAGTCCTCGATCAGTATAACTTCACCGGCCCAGCCGAGAAGACATGCCGACAAGCTCTGGAACTCTGCAAGCCAACAGACCATGAATGGTACCGAGCGTCAAGTGTCCTATCTCAGATTCTGTTGAAGCAGAAGAAGAAGAAAGCAGCTTTCGAAGTTGCAAGTCGTGCAGTCAATGAATTGCCAAACAACGAAGTTCCTCCACCTTTGAAGCGAATCGTGTACACAGTATATGCCAGAGCTCAGCGCAAGCTTGGTCAATTGGACGATGCACTCGAGTCATTCGCCAAAGCGAAAGCTAGTGATCCCGATGGAATCACCCCTGGTGAAGATCTGGTCGACGAGCTACAAGTCGTTGAGAGAAAGTCAGACAAAAGTGCCTACATCCAGATGCTTAAACAATGGAGCCTCCTTGAAAGAATCACCTGGATCGCATCCGATTACGCCGACAAAGGAGAAGAAAGGCATGCAATCTTTTGCGACATTGCTTCGGAAACAGGTGAACAGGATTTCATCGTCAAGTTCTACGAGGAAGCGATTGACTTTCTTGATAACCTTGATGCCGCTATGCCTGTGCGCCTCGATCTTGCGACTATTTACTTCGAAGTATGCCGCCAACCTGAAAAGGCACTGGAAATCCTGGACAAAATCTTCGACAGCCGCGCTACAGGCTTCAGGTTCCCGATCCTAGGTGGAACAGCATTATGGATGATGACACGCGCTGTGGACTGCATGACGAACGTCCAACTAGAACTATTTCGCAAATCTCGCGATCCCATTTACAAAGCTGAGCGCCTTGCCTCACAGGCTAATTTCATGCAGCGCCCTTTATCCCTGGATGTTCCGCGAACTTCAGCATTCTGGACCAGCTCTCATCGAGTTGGACTGGCATATATGTATCTCGTCATGGGACCTTTGGAGAAGTTCCAAGAAAAGGTTCAGTCTTTGTTGGATGATTGCTTCGCCGGATTGAATGACACAGTTGGATGGAACGATGCGCCGTATCTTTGGATGTTGGCGCAGACGTTGGCGCTGATGAGTAAGGCTTTGAGGAACGATGAGAAGTTACGACGATATGCTCGTATCGTTGGGTCTGCTATTCTCTCAAAGATTGTTAACCCTGATCAAGATAAGGAGGCCAAGGGCGAGGAAGAGACGGATAGCGACAAGAAGACTGAGGAAAACACAAAGGAGAAGGATGCGACAGAGGAAGCACAAGAACAGCCTGCGGCTGAGGAGGAACAAGAAGAGGTAGACACAAGCGACGAAGAAGACGAAACCGGTCCCCCACCCACCGACGAAGGGGATCTCCTCTCCGACGAAACCTACTACAGCTGCGGCGGTTTCTGCAACCCAGAGCGCAAGTTCAAATGGTGGGGAAATAGATCTGCATATCTATACGTGACCTTTGCATCAGGTATGATATGCGAAGAGTGTCAAGCAGAGTGCGATGCCGTTCAGCGTGGCGAAAAGCCCTTCAAGGGACGATACTTTTACGGTGTTGGTCAAGATAAGCTCAAGCTTCCCGTTGAGGGCTGGCGTGGAGTTAAGAACGGCGTTATGAGGATTGAAGGGGATGAGGATGTCAAGATGGATGATTTTTTGAAGAGGCTGGAGACGGAGGTTTGTAAAGATGCGTGGGAACGGATCTGGGCTGGGGATGCGTTTTAGTATACTACTTGAGGTATTTTTTTACCGACGCTTCGTATCTATGCAAATCGTATAATCCTGTTTTCCTCAACACAAGTCAATACTGCTTCAGGTGTTTCTTCTACATCCGGCTGTGCAGGGTTGGCGCGGACCATCTCGTCTGCCCCGTTCGCCAAGTGGCTGTATAGGAGTGCATAAGAAGGCGACCGCGATGAATCTGCCTTGTTGCCTAGTAATCTAACCAAAAATCCCCCTTTCTCTTTCTCTTCCTCAATCTTACACTGAGGCATACCATCAACACACTTCTTAAATCTCACATGGAGTGTACATGCTTATGATATGGCTTCTACCGATGTTTTCTCCTCCACCTATCAGGGCTTTCTCAGCACCCTCAGCGACAATGACCGGGCACGCTACGACGACAAGTGTACCCCGCAAGGCCTGTTAGATGGCCTCAAAAAGATATCCAGCCTTGCGAAAGGGGCCCAGAACAGGCGTTCTCAGAAGCCGTTTGCAATCATGCGGAATTTCAACGACAGAATGCGCCCGTTCTTCGCAATCATGGAGGGTTCCGTCACGCAAAGCTCTGTCTACGCGGGCGCCGCATTAGGCGCCTTGAGGCTTACTCTTGAGGTGAGGTCACATGACCCAACATGCTTCAAAAGAGACAACGACTAATCTAGTTGGTTCAGTTGGCCAGTTGTTTTCCTACACTTCTGACTAAACTCGTTGAATGTGTCAGAGAGCTTACCGAGTCGTTTCCAAAATATGGCGCTCTGGAAGATATCTGTCGCGGCAAGCTGACTCCTCGACTTTTGGTGCACCTTGGACGAGTATACAGTGATCTCTTCGACTTCTTCAATAGTGCAGCCTCACTATTCACGGCTAGCAGCGGAAGTGAGTACTTATCCTCAGCACAGTTTTCAGATCTAACCTTTATATAGAAGTAAGACGCCCGATTGAGTTAATTGCATCTGTAATATGGCGTCCGTTTGACGAGAGATTCGGTGGCATCTTGTCCAACATGTCAAAACATCAGCAGCAATTGGATGAAGAAATCAATATCTATCAGCTCGAACTAACAAGAGACGTGGTCACGACTTCAGAGGAGATTTCCAAGGACATGCAAGCCACCCGGACCAATGTTTCAGGCCTTCAAGATCAGATGCGCCTCCAAACGCGAGGTACGTATTCGGATACAGTCTTTTTCGTCCTGTTAACTTTTCAACTAGAACAAGCAATTACAAAAATACAGGCATGGTTGAATGCGCCAAACTTTGCCACTACGTATTGGAACACTCTCGATGAATGTCAAGAAGATACTGCCCAGTGGATCTTCGATGTGGACAAGTTTCAAGAATGGTCTGAGAGCAGTTCAAGAGCATCCATAGGCGGTTCCGCGCCTGAGAGCAGACGTTTGTGGATTCATGGTGAGTTATCATTAATCTGTAAGTATGTACCTAGGCTAACATGAAAAGGAAACCCGGGAGGCGGCAAGAGTGTCCTAACAGCATCGATCGTCCGCGAACTCTCCAGCTACAATCAAAACCTGGTTTACTTCTTCTTCAAGGAGCAGTACCCATTCCACACTGCTTCCGACCTCGCGTTTCGCGCTATCCTAGCTCAAATTCTACACAAACATAAACACAACGACAGCATACTTGATAAGTTCATATTTGCCTCGAATCATGGCGACAAGTCATCCGGCCAACCAATCGCGACGCCAGCCGAGTTAAGAGATCTGCTTCACTTATGTTTGTGCTCCATTGAAAATCCTGTCATGATTCTTGATGGCATCGATGAGTGTACAGAGCCGGATGAATTTGTGAAATACCTCAAGACGCTGCTCTCTATCCCCAATTTACGCGCTTTATTTTCCAGCCGGCCGACTGTCCAAGCATTAACTAAGCTCGTCCCACCAGAACATCGCCTGAGCTTTGGGCAAGTGGGCGTAGAACATGACATTGATACATATTGTCATTATCATATGACTGATCTTGTCGATGAGGGCCTTCTTTTGGAATCATCTGATATCAAGCAGCTCACGCGAAGACTCGTGCTGGGAGCTGATAGGATGTTTCTGTGGGCGAAACTCATGCTCTCCTTCTTAAGATCTCCTGCCCTGAACAGACGGCTGAGGGAGAGTATGATTTACTCAATCACGCTTCCAGAAGGTCTCGGATCTATGTACATGAGAATCTTTCGACAGATATCGCTTCTTGATTCGGCGCAACGTCAGATGGCTAAAAGAGTTATCCAATGGACACTGCTTTGTCATCAAGAGTGTTTCCTGTCATTCAAGGCATGGCACCAGCTGCTTGGAGCTGACGAGCCCAATGATGAGCGTTCGCTATTTTCGCACCTCTCGGAGCTCATCAGCTTAGTAACCTGCGGGTTGGTCACCCTACGCGGTTCGGAGCTCCGTCTAGGTATGATAGATGCACCTAGCATCTGTGGCTCCAACTCGGCAAACTGTGTGTTTGTTCATCTTTCCGTCCGAGAGTATCTCCTAGCATGGACACCTGAGGACCGCACTATTGCGATGCTATGTCCTTCCCCAATCATCTCGCATATGGATATGGCGAGGTTGTGCTTAGACCACTTGCATACCTCCGCTCCCCCATCTATCCCTTTGCGTATAGACAGGCAAGTGTCTTCAGGCTCAGGCCGAGGGTTGATTGATTTACACTCTTATTGCTCTGTTCGTTGGCTTTATCATCTTGGTAAAGCTGTCTCTCCCAGGTTATCATTCCGCGACGCGTACCATCTGGAAATGTGCTCATCCGCCGTTACAGGGCTTTGTCACTTGCTCAGCCGTTTTCTCGACAATCCCCTTGCGGTGGCTCACTGGATCGACTGCTTCTATACAAGCCCATTTGTATTTACATTTTGGTCCTCGCAAATGGCGCGTAAACTTCGGCTTGCCAACGACAAAAATGTTCCCACCGCTTTCATATTGGAAGAGTTCTCACAAGCGCTGGAATGGCTTGAATGGGCACAGAGACTCCCGCTACCAGACATTACAAATCAAATCTTTCTGCCTCTGAGGAAGAGTCTACCTCAACTAATGGGAGATTTGACTGATATATGTAAGAAATGGGAAGCCAAACTGATCGAAACACCATCTGTGATATGGAGTGACATTCTTGCGTTTACGTCTAGTAAATATCTTCCGGCAGCTCAATCCACATATCAAGTTCAAATTGACTCAGGAGCACCCATGTCTGCATCCGGAGCTACTAGGTGTCTTTGCCACATATCTGCGACTTCTTCAGATGGATCTGTACTTGGTATCCTTAGTATCTGGCCATCACGGAAGTTTGAGGAGTTCTGGGGAAGCATTGACCCGACCACTGCGTACTCTGAAGTTGAGAACTACTGCGAAGGCTGGCACGCAATTTACGAGCTCAGCCGTGTCAGTGAACCGATGGAAAAGATAGGCACAATTTCTATTCCGTTGTTGGCGACGGAAGTGGCGTTGCAGATGAGACAGGCTTTCCGGCAGGAACATTTCACGACATGGAAGGCTTCATTCCCATTCTCTATCAGCTCCAATGGCTACTCTATATGCATCTTGCGAACTATCTACCAGGTCAATATCGAATCAATCTCCTCAAAACTTCGCATACGGTCGTGCCGTATGCCTCTTGAGGATATTGCAGGGATTCAGCATTTTTGGGACGATAGCCTTAAGGCTCATGACCCGAGTCGTGCCCTCAGCATCGGACTCCCACCGAGCTTGCAACTGCTGCAACGGAAGGTATATACATACCGGAGCATATTCGATGGTAATAGTCGCTACATCTTCTTTCAAGATGCAAAGAAGTTTGAAGCGCCATTATTAGCCGTATTCAAGATAGAATATTCGCAGAGTGAGCAGCTCCAAGTTCGACTTGTCGCCGTGGCACCAGAGGATCACAGAGCCTCCTGGCTAGGCTCTACTGGGCTACCATTAAGTACGGCAAGGTTCCATCCTGAGTCTAAGCTCATCGTATCTGCTACCAAGGGGCGTGTCATCGCATGGGACTTTTCAAGAAGTATGCCCTCTTCCTTATTTATATTTACCAACTGCTTACCAGGCTATAGACATTACAAACCATCTTACACGGGATGGAGCCGAGGTCACAAGTCTGTCTATATCAACGTGTGCGAATTACGTGGTTGTCATGCGTCAAAACTGTGACAGCCACGAAGTCTACGACTTGAGAGAATGTGACTTGAACCTTGCCAACGGAACTGCCAATGGCCTGGAGTCATCAAGAGTGCTCATGCCCCCACCTAAACAGCAAAAGATACATGATACACACGAGGAAAGGCTGGAATCAGGATTGGACGTTATCAAACCCAGCGGATCCGTCTTGGCATTTGCTGGCGGAGCTGGAAATTCCATTGTTAACGCAGGCTCTCAAGAGATCAGCTGCCAGCTGAGAATTGACGGTGGCAAAGTTAAACTAACAGCGCCCCCATCTACTGGAGAAACGACCCCCAAGAGCCTAGAGCTGTTGTCGATACCAAGCACGATCTCAACTCAAGACAGTCGCATAACGCTATATCTCCCAAAAGAGGACGACAATCACCTCTCGATTCTGGTAGATAAGGGAATAGAAAATGGATACGACATGCTGGATGAATCGGGGCAAAGTCTGCCAGTCTTAGTCAGGAAGGACAAGCGGCTGATCCATGAAGCTATCCGTCAGACTATTGGGGACACATGTGAAAGCACTAGGCTAGTGGAAGGGACCAAGAGATTGTTTTCGGAGCTAGACCAATAGTGGCAGTAGGTAGATTTATGATAGGATGGTGTATTTATATCTCTTTTATCAGTTAGGCTGAAAGAAATCATGAATTAGTCTAAACTTGAGTGTATTTAGGAAAGATCAATCACCACCTAGAACAGAGAAGTATGAATTAGTCTAAACTTAGGTTCGTTTAGGAAAGATACGTCTAATTACTATACTTGTTATGCCTTTCGCCGTTGAACTCTGGTACGACCTTAGTATCTTCATCGGCATCGCCAAGACCATTGGAATAAAGTTCAGGATTTGTGATTATCAAATCGAGCACAACATGAAAAGCTCAAAAATATATAGCTAACTAATTAGGCAAGATGTCCAGTGACTGAAAACAATCAGAACTCTTAAGAGTGAAATATATTTGATATTCAGTACAATAATCTTCAACAGTGCGACTCTCAATATGATCCTTCTTCAAGAGAAAATACGCCTGGCTCCTTTAGTTCCTCGTCATACATCCAAAGCAACGACTGGGCTTTATGTTGACCTCTTCAATCAGATTCGATTATGTATGATATCCAAGGTCTTGTAGGGTAGTACCCCTGCTTTGCCGTCTCGGTTTCGGGCAAGACGTAAACAGCCGTGTTGAATCCCTGGATGCTTCCACCATGGTACAAGGTGAGCTGACCTGGAGCTCTTTCGCCAATGATGGGCATCGAGGGAGCGAGCAAGTAGTTGTAACTGAGAGTGCCGAGAGGACAGGGCAGCTCTGCACGACCCCATCCCAGAGCATAGAACTGCTCACGCAGGGATATGAGGTCAAGTTGATTGTGAGGACGGAGAACTGTGGTGAGTTGCTTGAATGGCGAGTTTGGAGTTGATGTCGTCTTGTTGCTAAACTGATGATTTACTGCGTGCATAAAATTGCTGTAGTACTTTCCTAGGTCATTGGTACCGCTTCGAATAGCTCCGGCAGCTCCCATGATAGTTTGATGTGATATAATGGTAATAGGAACCTCATACGAAGAAGCATCATCTAATGCATAATATGCCTTGGCGGCGTTACAATTACCGGGTATATCCTCCATAGATGTCCGATGCATCCCCAGTGGCTCCTACAATCTCTCTTTGAGGGTCTCCTCGAGACTCTTGCCCTCAATCTTCTCGATGGCTCGGCCGATTACGTCATAAGCATAGTTGTTATAAAGGAAGTCAGACCTGAAGTCTCTGACAACAGGTTGAGCCGCCCAAGTTCGTATGCCCTCAGGCTTGGGGAGCAGAATATTCCCGGCCCTCGAGATCCAGATACCATCGCTACGAGCCACTGCAGTCCGATGAGACAAGGAATCAGCGATAGTGATCTGAGAACCTCTGCCGTCGAATGAATCTTGAAGTTCGGGCAACATTGAAGCGATGCGAGTCGACCACTGGACCCTCCCATCCTGAACCAGTATGCCCAGCAACGCGGCCACCATGCCTTTGGTGACTGAGCCAGAGAAGTTGGTAGTATCGCCATCAGGGGCTTTCTGGGCGCCAACGTCTCGAAAGCCAAGGTGCTTTGCGTATGCTTCGTTTCCGCCCGACACAACAGACAGTGAGAGTCCAGTTGCACCGCTGACCTTGCAGATGTAGTCCATCTCAGGTTCAAGGGAAAGAATCAAGTCGTGCATCTTGGTGAAGGAGTGGTTCGGCGTGCTGGAAACTTAAGCAATAACTGATTTGTGTAATGACTAATTGTTGTTGGCACAGGAGAAGGTGATGAATTATGGGTTGCGATAGCCACCTTTTAAAATCTTTGTTTATCATTTCGTATGAGGGGGCTTGTTTGCTGTTTGTTGTTGGTTTCTTTGTCCTCTCAAGCCACCTTGAGCTTAATACTTGAGAAACCCACGGCTTTTTCCGTCCTTGTTTCCCCTTGATACTTAATACCATAAAGTATGAGGTATAAGGACTTCGTCTTGTTGGCCTTGAAGGGGTAATCTAAAGTGGCACCGCATTCAAAAATCAGCTAATATTTCTTTCCAATCGAGTATTACGCAGATATGAAACAAGGACAAGATTTCAGCCATCGGTAGAACACTTGTCTGTTTACTGGCAACTCTATGTAAACGCCACGAGCTTGGTGTCTTAAAAATTTCCAGAGCTCCAATAGAATTCTCTCGATCTTCATTAAGTTTTCAACTAGATACTGGCATGTTGCATGAAGTGAGATATGTCATATTGACAGTTGATAGAGCTGAGAGCAGTCCCGAGGTGTCAAAAGACTCGAGGTCCTTAAATAAGAGGGGGAAAAAAAAAAAAAAGAGAGAGAGAGAGGGAAAACAGTTACCAAAGCGTCGGCTAAGTATATTCTAAATTATCTCAGGTTTGGTCTAAACTTTTACTATTTCAAGCGGTGCTGTTTAGGGTTTTCCGTATCCTTGAGCAAGCATGGACTATAGCGATGACCCATTTCCTATAGAGCTCACCTATCGCGCGCATTACCTCGCAAGGTAAGGCAATAGCTTGTAACACTAATATCTAATAAGATATCATCTCAAAAGGGTACTTGATGAAGCGGAGCTTAGCGAGAGGGGCTAAGGATAACGGGTCTTCTGAAAGATCAAAAGACGATATGAAAGCTTCAAATCAAGCCTATAGGCACTTACTCTATATGCCTGGCGCCACTCCTCTAGAACGAGTAGGAGCAGGCTATAGTGCATCTTCTATAGCATTCAGCGCAGGGGACTTGAAAAGCGCCCAGGAAATGATGGAGAAGGCAATCGAGTTGCTTCCAAGATAAGCCCCCTCGCACTTGGCCGCACAGACCAGGAACACGCTTTGAGTGGTATCTCATGTATCTCATCTTATGCTACGTCTATTGCCCTAGAGGCTGGTTCACAGGCGTCAGATGCTCTTCGGATACAAGAAGCTGGACGTGGAGTAATAGCGGGTCTTACCATCTCAGCTCGTAACGACATCAGCGATCTCGAAGCCCGAGCTCCTGATATTGCGGCTGAATATAAGAAATGCAGAGATTTGCTTTCATCGCAAACCCCAGTGCCATCACTCATTAGCGACAGGGCAAATCTTACGAATGCTCTCGGGTATGGATAGATATGAGCTTGACAAAAGGCTCGATACGCTAGAAGACAAGATCCGACGAGAGATTCCAGGCTTCGCCAACTTTCAACGACCTCCATCAACTGACGACGTGAAGAGACTAGCAAACAAAGGACCTGTTATATCCTTGAACGTTAGCCATATCAGAAGCAATGCATTCATTATTACTGAGACGGGCATCACATCTATTTCACTACCTGACCTAAAGGAGGCAGATCTCACCGAGAACGCAAAACCTTTTTTGGAGGAGCCAATGATTACGAAAGGGAGCCTAAGGACCAAGAGTACGAGAAACGCAACCCTGTTGGGTGCTCTGAAATGGTTATGGGACGTTACAGTGCATCCGGTGTTGAGAGACCTGGGCATTCGTCAGTCACCAGCAGGTGAGAAGCTACCACCGATCTGGTGGACTGCCAGTGGCCTGATGGCTCTAATGCCTATCCACGCTGCTGGAGATGATACTTCAAACACCGCTTCGAGTATATTCAACATCGTCATCCCATCCTACACCACGACACTAAAAGCCTTCACATATGCCCGCGAGACTAAGTGGAAACCGCTCCGAGGCGCAAATTGTGAATTCGCGTTTATCGCTTCACCAAACAACGCAAGACAAAATCTTCCCTTGACAGTAGAAGAATCAGCTCGTGATCTCGATGACGCAGTTCAACAGCACTGTAAGACGAGAGAGCTCATTGGACGAACAAAGCCCGAGACTCTCGCAGTTTTAGAGACATTTAACGCTGTGTACTTCGGATGCCACGGCGAATCAATCTCAGTCCATCCCTGCAAAAGTTACCTGCAACTTGGCGCCGGTGCAGATTCACACTTGACGATTCAAGAGGTTCAAGGCTCGCGATATAAGAAAGCACAGCTTGCGTATCTCTCTGCATGCTCGACTTCAAACGTGTCGGCTAAGCGTCTCGTGGATGAAGTAGTCCATATTGCTGGGGCTTTTTCATTGCTGGGGCTTTCGGCAGGTCGTGGGGACGTTTTGGCAGGCCAAGAATACGGCGGCTAGGGTGGTGGCTAAGCGGTTTTACGAGGAGTTAATGCTCGGAAATGGTGACGAGGATTGCGTTGCGAGAGCTTATTACGCTGCGGCTATGGACCTTAGGGATGTAATATTCGGGATCCATTGGCGTGGGCTACATTCGCTCAGTTTGGCATATGAAGTTATCTTACTAGAGATATTAATAGGGCGCCTAGGGAGGCTAGCATAGTAATTTAAATTTTTATGGAAGAGATAGTTAAGTAAGAAAGCTATGTATTACATGTTTATACTTAAGGAAGTTAAAAACTATATATATATAAATTATAAAATTATAAAATTATAAAATTATAAAATTATAAAATTATAAAATTATAAAATTATAAAATTATAAAATTATAAAATTATAAAATTATAAAATTATAAAATTAATAATTATAAGACATTCTTTTATATATATGTAATCCTTACTTTTATAAGAAATTTAACTTATTATTTAGGCTTTTTAGGTAATATTATTATAAAACATATATTAAGATATTATGTTAATAGCTTATATAATAAATTACTTAGAGGCTTACAGCTAGGCAATAGGCCCTATATTCTTCTTAAAGCAACATCATCAATCCAAAAGGAAACTGCATCCTTGCACGTAGACATAATAGCGACACCGGGCCCCCCGTTAATCATCGCCTGGGTGTACTGGACCGACGTAGTAACCTGGATCCAGTCGACCAAGGCGGCGGCTACGTCTACCGTAACCATACCGCCAGTGATGCGGGCGCTGTTGCCGGAGGATGCGCCGACGAAAACGCTAGAGCAGGTGCCTTGAGCAACGCGAATGCGGAGGGTGATCTGGTAGGGAGTGTCGGCGACAAAGCTGGAGCCGTCGACGGACTGGTAAACGCCCCAGAAGATGCCGCTGGGGTTGGCGCTGTACTGATAGTGGCCCGACTGTGAGCCCTCGTAGACCTGGTCCGTCGCGATGTTGATCTGGCCCAGGTTGCTGTTGGGCCGGAAAAGCTTCCAAGGTTCGACACTGCTGTCCTCGAAGCCTGAGTTGGCGAGCTCGTTGGGCTCCTGGGGCTCAGCGGCGGCGGTGGTGGTCGAGGACTGGACGGCCGAGGTGATGGATGTAGATGTGAAAAGAGTGGTGCTCTCGACGGAGGCGGTAGTAGACACGATGCTGCTCTCAGTGGCAGTAGTAGACACGATGCCGCTCTCAGTGGAAGCTGTAGACTCGCTGACCGAGGCAGTAGTCAATTCGCTACTACTCTCAGTTGAAGCAATCGATAGAGTAGCAGTGGGCTCGCTAGCTGAGGCCGTGGGAGTCGTCGGGACCGTGGTGCTCTCGGTAGAGTCCGTAGACAAAGTAGCGGTCGTGCTGACGGTCAGAGAAGACGACGGGTGCGGCTTACATGGTGAAGCCAGTACTCCACGGCTGAGAGCCAGAAGCGAAAGAGCGAAAATATTAGACCGCATGGCAAAAAAACGAGTGAGTGCAAAAGCGAGAATTCTATAAGGGAGAGAAAAGAGAGACAAAAATTGTATAAGCAGGAAGGAATAAGTAAAAAGAATTAAAGCTTAAAAGGTAAAAAAGGAGACGGTAGAGCATTGGGCGATAGCGGCGAGCTAAATCGATCGTTTGTCAATAGTGCACTGCAAGGGCTCATAGCGGCGCTAATTGCAATCTCCGCAGGTCTTAGCCTGCCGCACTTGTGGCCAACTAGCGATTAGCAATTAGATTGAAAGATGCAGTATACTCCGTAATGGGGTTATAGTTACTCTATATACTGGCTAGAGAGGACTAGAAGCTCACTTTATCTTAATCTCAGCCTTATGACCAGGTATACTCATAGACCTTCAGTATTCATTCGCAGGGCCACTTGCCGCCAGCTTATAATTTAATTTCCCGTATTAATCACTACGGATATGGTGCTGGGCGACGTATCTGCCCTGGGATTCATTTGGCCGAGAGGAGTATGTGGCGAACTACTGCCAAGTTATTGTGGGCGTTTGAGTTCTCTGAACCAATTCATCCTGTAACCGAAAAGGCTCAGCCCCTGGGTCCAGATGCATATACGTCCGCGAACTTGGTGTGTCCGCTGCCATCAAGCCGCGAAGTGCAGCGCATGTGGAGGCTATCAAGAGGGAGCTTCAGAGTGCAGAGGCGTATTTATCTCAATATAACTAGCAATAGCCATGGTCTAGTTGGTTTTGATACTCTAGCCACTTGTAAATAACAATCCTTGCTTTATTCGCTACCTACAGGTTTAATCGTATGTAGCATGTTATATATGCTAAGGCATTGTTCGATTTGTTGAGTACCAAACGTCCCACATACCACCCGGATCATGAACCGCCCCACATAGATATAGGGTAAGCATGAGTTTCAACCCACGTCCGTTTAACCGAGCTATCAGAGCTGTTATTAAACTCTATCATCAGGATTGCGGGGTAAAGGTCATGTACTGAACTTGAGACAAGTTGATTGGCTGCTTTGGAAAGGCTGAGCCTCTGTAATCCATGTACCCCGGATCTTCCGCTTCACCTTGTCGATCTGCTTCGGCAGATGAAGCGGTACCAGGGTTGACAGAGTGCAGAGTTCTCTTTCACAGTTAGTGAGATGCCTTGCATGTGAGACAGAAACAACGCATGAGACAGTAATGTTTTCTTACCCCGCGACAACCCCAGATTTCGTCATCGTCGCGACCTGCACCATCGGAGCCGCAGCTTCAGAGGATTGATTATTCATGGACTTTTGCATGTTTGGAGTGTTCGTTGTACCTTGCGGAATCGTTTAATTTCTAGTTGCCTTATTTCAGTCTCTTGCGACTGTAACTCAATGCAGACCGCAGGTCTTTGAGACCATGAAAGGCTGCTCGTACTGTCACCGAACGTTCCACAAGACAGAGCATCTTCTTCGCCACGAGCGATCTCGTGAGAGCATCCCCACATAACATCCACGCAGACGTGTTGACCCGTGCATAGACACAGGCGAAAAGCCATATCGCTGTGATACATGCGGTCGCGGCTATGCACGCAGGTAAGAACTCACCATCAACACTTGACACTGCTGATATTGATCGTGATAGCGACGTCCTGCTTCGCCATGTCAGATACTTCCACCCAAACAGTGACACCTCACAAAGAGAGCGCCGAAGATCCGACGTCTCAGCGAACGATAAAAGCCGTCAACGTCGACAAAGCGTACTGGCCGATTCGATAAATGTGTGTTCAATACCGGCAACAGAGCCAGAACCAGGCTCAGAAGTCGAGACCGATCATCAGAAAGAGCAAGAACAAAATCACATGCGGGATCATGGCCACCCACAGCAACAGGGGGATAAATCTATCACTGTCGATAATTCGATGGCGCAGTTCTCAACGTCCGACCTCGATGCCTTGGCTACAGTATCTATGCTCCAGGCTCTTCATGAGCAACCGACAGAGTCAGCGAAATTGGCCCTAGAAGACCCCTTCGATACTGATCGTCGACCCACAAACCAATCTCCTGCCGCAGGTCATCATGAAAGTGAACTGTCACCAATGAGCTTCTCGAACCATATGGTTGAGACGACATTGGAGACAGCGACCCCAACCTTGTTTACCGCCAATGCCGAGTTTCTCAGCCCTGGAGTGTCATTGAGTACCAGGGCAAATGTCTTTCATTCTCAAAATGCTGTCTCGTCTGCTGGCTGGGGTGCCAATGAAGCATCGCTCACGTCGATGAGTAACACAGATTTGTTGCATTACGCTGGAGCTCTCGAACTCTTACAGCCCAACCTCAGCCATTTGGACTTTCTCGACTTCAGTCTTGGCGAAACTTCCTCAGGGATTCGTGGCTCCCAAGCTTCGAGCAATAGTGTCGACCCTGTTAGTAGTATCCCGCTCGAGCGCTTCGCAAGGGTCGCAGCACTATGGCCCAGAAACAGAACCCACTCTGCCAGCCAAATTGCCTCAAAAGTCTGGGCCGACGTGGTAAATTATCGCGGTGATGGTATCTTCACGGATATCTCCATTTCTGAATCATCGCCAAGCTCTACCATCGGCACCGAGAATGAATCGAGATGGGGAATGGACGAGGAGAAACGACAGGATCTCACCCGCGAGTTCGGTTCACCTGGCTCTAGTGTTGACTTTCTACCGGCGCGGCTACTGAATCTTGGCCTCACCATCGCCTTTCGACAGCCCCATTCCCTGGTACCTTTTATACACCAACCAACCTTCTCAGCAAAGTCAGCTTCCAACTCAGTGGTATTCTCCTTGTGTCTCCTGGGGCTAGTCATTCTAGACTCGTCATACGTTAAACCTTTCACGCAACACTACTTGCCAGTAATGTCACTATCATCTCTGACAGTGGGAGGGACGAGACTAACTGGTTACAGGCAGCTACTGAGAAGTGCTGTTCTCAATTGGCGACACCTTCATTCGGCCCAGAAGGGTCAGCACAGCTCGTTGAGCGTCTCGCATCGGCGGCCTTACTTTTGATGGCTTGGTCAATAAGCTCACCACATGTATGCAGTCTTGGAATACTACAACCCGGGAGTTCAATGCTCACTTCAGTCGCAGGGGCCTCGTGATGCCTTCTTGTCCAGAATGCTTTACCATCAGACAATAAATGTAACTTCTCAGTCACCGTGTTTCTGTTACATGAAGCTAACAAAAACTGTTATTATAGCTGGTCCAGATGTCAGGATTGCTGATGCCGCGCCCCGCCTCTTTTAGTATCGACAACCTACTCAAGCAGGCGAACTCGGTTAGACTTGGTCATGACCTAGCGCAGAGTGATGATTGGGCATGGAAGGCATGGGCTCGAACAGAGAGCTTCAAGAGGTATGCGACGTTTCGTACTTGGGTCTTACCAATGCTGATAACTGCACTTTGCAAAGGTTAATATCCACACTAATAATGATCGACGCCTGGTGGGCCTCCAGACTAAACACAGAGCCACTCATTTGCACTTCCGTGGTGCAATTGGAGATGTCAACATCGATTGACCTGTATCGGTCCTCATCAGCAAAGTCGTGGAGAAGCTGTCGCAATGCTGGCGCCAGTGCAACAACAGAACCTGTCATAATACGAATGCACGCTCCTTCTATCACATTGACCTCACTTCAAGAGACTTCGCCGATTGGAATGACTGGCTTGTTGTCTATCATCTGGGCGCGCATCCTTCAACATCAGCATCAATCGAGGGGATCAGGACTACCAGACGATGGCAATGGAGAGGAGACCACCACGAGTGTTGATGCATCGACTGAGACGGGCAGCAACATGTTGCGTGTGCTCGGCGACATCTACACAAACTATTCGAGGTTTCTTCGCTATAGGAACCCTAACTGTATCGCACAATGGCACTTCCTCAACTTAAACCTTCTGGCGAACCTAGAAATATTCGAAATGGCTTCTGGTCGCAATGGAGCTGAAAGCGCATACGCTGCATTGCAAGAGATCGCCAACTGGAGTCACACCCAGTATTCCCGGCGAGCCTGTCTCCATGCAGCAGGAATCTACGTCGCAATGAGTCGCAGGCGTGCAAACGACGGTGTCATGCTTCACTCCGACATGTCCTTATTCACAGCTGCGCTCGTACTAGGACTTTATGTGTTTATGATGAAACCGAACGAGGTGCATACTGATCGTGACACAGAGTCATTTGAGCTACTCAACGATATTGACTGGACAACTTTATGTGACCCGATGTCGGTAGTGGATAATGTTGGAGATAATACTGCCAGTCAGTTTATACATAATGGAGGAATTATTAGCTTCTCGGGAACAGTGTGTGAAGCAGGATATAATGCTGCCAAGATGATCTTGCTCGAGTTTGCGAGCTTACTAGAGGAGGTTGGGAAGTGGAATGCGAAGGAACTGTGCCATATTCTGAGGATAATGAGCGACTCTTTGATCGAAGTCGACGACCACTTGGGTGGCGAGTAGGCGAGTTTGCACTCGACTCACTACGCGTTTTCGCATGTATAAATGGCCTCAAACGAATAATTATTATTGCTAGAAAAGGTACTATTCATACGCGAGAACCTACGGGCGCACAAGGTTATAAAATACAAATACAAGATACTTCTTCCCTCCAGGTAAATCCACAAGCATGTCATAATTTCACACTGTTGCATCAGACTTGACCAGTCTTGAGCGCGTGTCCATTGATCTCATGAGGCAAGACCTGCGTAGGTTGACCCTTTGCATCCAGCAGCTGAACTGAGTGATAGTAGTCAACGGCCTTCTTCTGGTTCTCCTTGTCCTTCGCAACGCGCTCAAGCAACTGTTTGGTCAAAGGATGTGCTGAGAAACGATCAGGCAGATTATCCCAAACTCGATAGTCGGTAGCCTGCTTGTGAAGAACACCGCAGATCTCTCGAGCATACTCTGTAAACAGGAATGTGCGTGACGATTCAACCATGATCGTCATTTGATCTATTGGAAAGAGTCAGCATCGACATCACTGTCTCCAAAGGGGACATCACTTACTCTCTAAGATCCTGCGTGGTTCATTATGCTGTAAGACGGATTCGGTGATGTACTCTTCACCAAAACCACCATGTGGAGTATGTCCACCCTCGTAACTACAGCCGCCGGGAAGAAAGTCATCGGACCTGCCGAGACCTGCTCCATAGATACAAGCCAGCATTTCAGTTGCGCTGTTTCTATGGTAGTAAGGTGCACGTAAAGAATTGCTAGCTACGTCCCAGCGAGGACCGAACCATAGATAGTCTGCGAGTGGAACGTGAGGGTCGAATGACTTTGCTGTCAGGACAGTGTTGATACTTGGGTCAGTGTGATCAATGCTGGTGCTGTTCTGAGACGCGAACTTTGTCAAATCGTACTGTGATTTATGCAGTTAGTATGTGTACTGTTGGCATTGGCGTCTCTATAGCTTACCTTGTAGGGAACTGCGTTCCCATGCCAAGCAACAACGTCAAAAGGGCTATGGTCCTGACTGATGACAACATGCTTCCCGTTATTCTTGACAATAATCTTGAAAGGCACATGTAAGTCCTCATCGATATGAGCGACGGGATAAAGGAAATCTCTCGGGTTAGCCAAACCATGTCCACCAATAGGACCCAAGTCAGGAAGCTCCCACATAGATCCCCAGACTTCAGCAATATGTCCGCGGGCAACAGGGACACCTTCAGCGAGATTAATGCGGAACCGGACACCGCGCTGAATGACGCATATTTCTCCAGGCTGGACGAAGAGACGACCCATTTCAGTTTGGATGTCTATGATGCCAAGTTGAGGAGTGATGAGAAAATCGCCGTCTGTGTTGCAGTATGCCTTGTTGATCATAGATGAGTTGATCATGTAAACATACACAGCGACCCCCTGACGAAGATTGGGATCACCACTTCCAGCGAGGGTATGCAAGCCATCAGTAAAGTCAATCGTCTCATCATCCTTCGGCAGTGGAAACGGCGACCACTCAGCCTGTTGATACAAAGGCTCAACCTTGGGGTTCAGTGATAAAAAGCAGTTCTCAATATGGGACTTTGTATCAATGCTTGAGTAACCTTGATGAGCAGCTGATGGTCGAGCACGGTACATGTAAGTGCTCATGTTGAGACCACGAGGAGCTGCGAATGCAGAGTAGGTGATGCCTTCAGTATATAAACCAAAGCCTCTGTCTTGGGGATTGTTTTGACCGGCCGGGAGGGTACCGGGAATGACTTCTGATTGATGGCGGTTCCCCCATCCTGCTTGATACTCGTAGGGGTCATTCTCGCGGGTAGGTTTGGTTCTCTGGAGGTCTGTATAGTGGAAGACTTTCTGTGGATCTGTAGCGGGCTCACGTCTCTTGATAGCGGCAACCATACTGAAGTTAAAGGGGTAATTCTTCTTAGGGATATGATATGAATGTAGTAATTATACAGGTCGAAGAAGTGTTAGAGCTGATCTACTGGTTTATTTTCCTTTTATTCTCCGGACATATTAGTAGAGAGGTTCTATTAGTCCCATGTTTATTACCAAACGGCAGATGCGTAAATGGGCCAGTAAGTGGGAGATGTGACGTCGCATGTGGGGATTTGGAGCTCCCACATAATGAGACGTGTTTATGCGTGAGGTATCATTCTTACCCCTCAACCTCCAAGGAATACCTCGTACCATTAATTAATTCACAACGTGTGGGACTGCTCCTTGATATCAAATTACGGTAGTTGCCTAATTACTGTTCCTAGAGTCTGGTCATTGGGGTTTCTTTTCTGTTGCCAATCATGCTGCGCACACGCCAATCGTGCAGGGTACTCACCCAATTCACCTCTCAAGCTCATCCACACCGCTGGAATGTCTGTATACGGTCGTCCACCACTGTCCAGCGCCGTGCAATTGGATCAGTCAGCGCAATTGACTCTGTGATATTTCGCAACTTGTTCGGTACTGATGAGATTCGTAATGTAAGTCAATCGAGCTAAGCTTCTCATTCATCAGCAATTGACTAACTACCTTGGTAGGTCTTTAGCGATCAAGCGTACATCAACAGATGCGTAGACGTGGAAGCTGCTCTCGCCCGAGCCCAAGCCCAATGCAACGTCATTCCCGCCGATGCTGCCGCCGACATCACCTCCAAAGCCAATGCCGCGAGTCTTGATATGGACCGTCTCCGTAATGAGACTGATGTCGTTGGATACCCAATTCTTCCGCTTGTTCGTCAGCTAAACGACATGTGCGGATCTGCTGGAAAGTACCTACACTGGGGTGCTACCACACAAGATATCATGGACACAGCGAGCGTACTCCAGATCAAGTCAGGTCTTGATATCGTTGAGACCAAGTTGACTGGCGTGATAAATGCCCTTCAAGATTTGGCAGTTACGTATCGTGATACGCCAATGGCTGGGAGGACACATCTCCAACATGCACTGCCTGTTACCTTTGGCTACAAATGCGCCGTCTGGCTCTCGAGCCTCTACCGTCATCGGGAACGGTTGCAGCAGCTGAAGAGCCGAGCTCTTGTCGTTCAGTATGGAGGTGCAGCCGGAACACTGGCTTCGCTTGGTGTCGGGCCTGAAGGTGTTAATGTGAGGAAACAACTCGCCAGTGAGCTCGGCTTGGAGAACCCATCGATTACCTGGCATGTTGCTCGCGACGGCATCGCAGAAGTGGCCAATTTCTTGGCTCTCATCGGTGGTTCACTCGGCAAAATCGCCCTGGATCTCATCATCATGTCCTCCAATGAACTAGGAGAAGTCGCCGAACCTTTCGTTCCTCACCGCGGTGCTTCGTCCACAATGCCCCAAAAGCGCAACCCAATCTCCAGCGAAGTCATCCTCGCTGCATCAAAAATCCTCCGCTCCAACGCCAGCCTCATTCTTGACGCCATGGTATCCGACTTTGAACGAGCATCAGGGCCTTGGCACTTGGAGTGGGTAGCCATACCCGAAAGCTTCGTCATAGCAGTTGGAACCCTTCACCAAGCCGAGTTTGCGCTTTCTGGTCTAGTCGTTGACAAAGAGCGCATGGCAGCAAATCTTGCTTCTACGAGGGGATTGATTGTTGGGGAGGCGTTGATGATGGCTTTGGCTAAGCATGTTGGAAGACAGGATGCACATGATGTTGTGTATGAGGCTTGTAAGGAGACGATTGAGAGTAAGGATGGCAGTACATTGCTTGATACGTTGAAGAAGGATCAGAGAGTGACCAAGTTTCTACCTTTGAGTGATCTGGAGAGGCTTTGTGATCCTATCAACTATTTGGGCTCGGCTCAAAGGATGGTAGACGATACGCTGGCTGACAATGCGTCATAAAGGGCCAGCAGATATATCTCAATAAACTTCCAACATGTATATCATAATGCTCGCCCACAAGACGCGCAATCAGTGAAGTGATGATACATTCAAGAATGATAGGCTAATTATTCTTTCAATAGCTAAGTCTGGTAAGGTATCAAGTCATCAGCGATCCTGAACGCCGCACCAGTCTTGTTCTTCAGCTCGTCCATCTCAACCTCATCAGCCAGCTCCCTGAGCACCAGACCTTCAGGTGTACAGTCGAATACCGCCAAGTCAGTGATAATTCTAGATACACATCGAGGACCGGTGAGCGGGAATGTGCATTCTATTAGTGAGCGTCAGCAACTCTGGCTCCATGTTCATTTCATGAATGGGGGTGAAGTAACCGACTTACCTTCCAAGATCTTGGGGTTTCCATTGCGATCAACATGTTCCTAGAAATTTCGGTCAGTGATTTAGTATCTTGGTAAATGGAAGGCATTACGCACCATGGTGATTATGACCTTGGTCTTCTCTGGGCTCGCAACAAGGTCCATAGCGCCTCCGATTCCTTTCACCTTTCCAGGCAGCATAAAATTGGCCAAGTCTTCACATGTCAGTACCAATTAAAACACAGCATAGGATCTGAGGGCTTACCTCCATATTGACTGACTTGCAGCGCACCAAGCATAGTCAAGTCAATCTTTCCAGCCCTAATCATACCAAAGCTCTCATGACTCCCGAACGTCGAAGCCCCAGGATTCAACGTAACCGTTTCTTTGCCGGGATTGATGAGATCTGGATCTTCCTCCCCAGGGTTTGGATAGCGGCCCATACCCAGTATGCCATTTTCAGATTGCAGAATAACTTCTAGGTCTTCTGGAAGCATGCCTGGTGTTGCGAGTGGCATACCGATTCCGAGGTTGACGTACATGCCGTCTTTCAACTCTTTCGAGGCTCGCTTGATGATGCGCTCTCGTCTTTGGTCGGCATTTGTTACTAGCGACGTAAGTGAATGGGCAGTTAAAGCAGCTATTGAAGAGAGAGGATGTCACATACCTTTACCTCCACTCTTAGCATCTTGAGCAAACGTCAATTTCTCAATCTTCTTCGGCCTCGTACTCTGAATAATAACATCAACATAAATCCCTTGGATATGCACTCTCTCGGGATCCAATTGTCCAACTTCAACAATCTCGTCAGCCTCAACGATAGTCAACTTTGCGTTCTTCGCCATGGCCTCGTTGAAGTTGTTCTGAGCTTTCCGAAATGTACAGTTGCCAAGTCTATCAGTTTTGTGGACTTTGACTAAAGCGACATCGGCGAATATGGCTTCTTCGAGGATGTATTTCTTGCCCTGAAACTCGCGCGTTTCTCGTGGTCGCGACATGAGCGCTACCGAGCCGTCTCTGTTATAACGGACGGGTAATTCACCTGTCTGCACTAAACAGACAATTATGTGAGCCTCTTGTCGCTCAGTGGTATTTGATAGACTTACCAACAGTACCATAGGCAGCTGGAGTATAGAATGCCGGTATACCAGCTGCTCCAGAAGCGCACCTCTCTGCCATGGTTCCCTGCGGTATCAACTCGAGACTAAGATCTCCACTCAGATACATCTTCTCAAAGACTTTGTTCTCTCCGATATAGGAGGCTATCATTTTGCTGATCTGTCGGGTTTCCAACAGTCGGCCTGCCGATGTTAACGTTCTGGTCTGCTTGCAGCAGCATGGTTGGTGTACGTACCGAGTCCAACACCCGGCATTCCAGCATTATTTGACACAACCGTGAGATCTTTGAGATCCTTGCGGGCAGCAACAGCTTCAACGAGTGATGTCGCAGGGTAGGCATTAG